>JANEHU010001353.1:0-50783 GCA_027563435.1 Nasonovia ribisnigri | reverse complement strand
CAATAGAGACAGTCATAAACGGTGAAATTGATACAAAGCACAGTGTGATTTTGAAACCTGAGTTTCAATTCGTGGGAATAACTAAGAATCGTAAACAGTACACAACGTTCACAGAAACGCAATTATTACATTGTACTGAAACAGAAATATTCACTATTTGTCCGGAATTCCAACCAATACAGCACGAATCGAATAGGCAACCATGTGAGATATCATTATTTAAAAATCCGGATGTATTACCAAAAACTTGTGAAACAGGTATAATGATTTTATCAAAAAATATGTTTCACAAATTAAAATATATGAATGCGTGGATTTACACCACAAAGGGGGAAACACTGACAGTAACATGTCAGGGCAATCGGGAACCATTTATATTGAAAATTAAAAATCAAGGATTAATAACATTAAACCAAGAATGTAGAGCTTACGGGGAGGATATAATACTTAACCCAACGAGGGATATAAAATCAAAATATTATGTTAATTTCATACCACAGGTAGGTGCGGGAAAATTAATATTTACGGTACCTGAGAAAATAAAGGATATCAAATTACCAAAAATGAAAATTAATTACGATCCGAGTAAATTGAGTAATATACATGAAATGGCACATTCATTAGACGAGGTGCAAGGTATGATAAACGACGAAATATTGAGACAATCGGGAAATGAAACAAGGGACAATACTCATAGTTATCTGTTATATGTGACATTGGGACTATTTATTATTTCAGTTATGTTACTATTGTTTATATATGTAACATATAAATGTAAATTAAGTTCATGGGCACCCGTGAACCAACCAAAGTATGATATGGTACCACTAAGTAGAAGTAAGTTCTACGTGGAAACACAAAAAACGGAACCTATACGGGAAATCCCAGTAGTCGAGGTTAGACAGGCAAATCCAAAGGTGGAAAATATACCACCTATGATTAAGTAAAAAAAATAAATAACTAAATATAACTAAAAATAAAAAAAATATAATATATAAATGTTTTTAGTTAAGATAACAATTAATAGTATGTAAGATTATATTATAGCAATTAACATTGATAATTAAAACAAGTAAATAATGACGAATATTATAACAGAAGGAATGTCACCCACAAGTTCGTTATCATGGATTTTGAGTTTTCCATGATAAACAGGACAAGCATGGTGGTAATTTCGGGAGCAATGTCAAATAGTTTGGACAAGTGCAAAATCCGAAAGCTTGAGGGACGACCTTTACTTTTGCCACTTCATGAACGAGTAAGAGAAATGAAAGTTCATGAACTACTGTTGGCCAAGAAAGAAATAAAAAGGATCTTCAAGTGCAAGGAGGTGCTGAGAGAAGCCTGTTTGGCACAGATGGACAAAAGTTTGAGGTCCACGTTAAACAATTTGAACCCGGTGTTCATAGAAAATTACATTTGTAAGGGGGACAAAATTAATATAATAGTACTGTGGAATGGACATTCCGATCAAAACATTCTAAAAAGATTAGAAATAGATCATTTTCCCATCCTTAACATAACCTGTTACGATAAGACAAATAACAATATATTTACGATACAACTAGAAAAACTACACAATAAGAAAATAATTTTTGAATGGGAAATAGGAAACTTCAATAAAAACGGACGATTATTGAACTTAGAGGAAACACACGGTATGATCTGTTCTAAAAAACATAGGATAACATATGCACATGATCCTAAAACGGATGTAAGACTTACAAAGTGTATATTCGACTATGTTCTGAAGAAGCAGGGATACGTGGAGCTGACGAGTCATTTTCAGTAATACGTACGATTTTAGGGAAAATGGGTGTAAGATAAATAAAATAAATAAATAAATATATATAAGGAAATAAAAATTAATATAGTAATGTTAAGAGAAACAGGATAGTAGTACATCAAAGAGATACGAGGAAGTGAGGAATATAACATTTGAATAATTGGTGACTCGCTTAAATACTTTGAGAATTTGAAAGTTATAAGAGACCAACCAACTGTTCAAGTGGGTAAGATAGAGACTCAAAATAGTAAGAGGATGGTCATAGTAAAGTTGGTCGCAGATTATATTTTACATGAGATGTGAATAGTGAAGTAGATCTGGGGACTAAGTTTGGTGTGATAACAAACATCTGATAAAAAAAAAAATAATAATAAAAGAGGTAAATAATAAGATAAAGTTAAACTAGTGTTGGGAAATCATTCTAAATATATAACGTAACTAGTAATTATATATATGAAAAAAATAATAAAAATATATATAATAATAAAATATTGTAATAGAATAAGGAGTTAATAATCATTGTATTTTTATAATATAATTATTCTTTTATTCATGATTATATTAAAGTAATATCATAATTATTAAACATGGGAGTAATCAAAAATATAATAATATATATACTAACTTAGATATTAAGGTAATATTTTATTGTATTTAAAGGAACAAATATATTGTATTATTATACTAACACAAATAAATTAACCAATATGAATGTATGAATATTGTAATCACCAAATAGGTATATTATATTATATTATGTTATATCACTGTATTAATGTAAATGCGAAGCATACATAAAAATTATATTATATATTCTATATCGAACACTGTAACTATGTTGTAAACAAATGTATATGTATTTTGAAAATTTTTTTTAAAAATATCTGTAAACATGTATACCAATTGTAAACAAGTTAAGTTTAACTTGTAATTGAACTATTGTGAACTATTAGATTTTTGGATTTATTTCTATCGTTTAAGCGATATAAATAAATCTTTAAGGGGGAAGGTGCTAGGAGCCAGTGACCCGGAACAGTAATAGTTGATAGGAGCCAGTGACCCAAAACAACAGTATTAATGTATAACTAACATAGGGGGTGCGTCCGAAGGACAAGGCATGCAAAACAACCATTCTGGGAAGTAAAGGGCAACCGGTAAAACACGATATATGCAAATATCAAGAAAACAAGAAAACAAGAAAACAAGAACTATTATTCTATTTAGACAGCCGAAATATAATAATATATATATATATATATTATTATGTGTATAAGAATATATGCGCAAATATCTAATCTGCGAATACCGGATTACAAGGACAACACTGACAGGAAAGCGTGGGCATAAGCATTCTGAGAATAGACAAGCATCCGGCACGTGCGAGAACCCGGATGCGCGCTATCGGTGGCTGGGGGGAGACCAACGGGATATATAAGGGACCCCGAAACAGCCTGTATTTTAGACGTGATCTGACCAAGCTACTCTGAGCACCTTCTCGTCACTCTACTCTATGATTAAACTGGACTTAGAAATATTTCCATTAATCATAAATTGTACTTAGAATATTTTTGTTACATTTAATATTTTACGAATAAACGTTCAGTGTTTGAATAAATAAATTACATTCAGTAGAAATACATCGTTTTGTAGATGAGAATAATAATTAAAGTCATAGTTTTGAATATATTGGTTTGTGAATTCGTTCCTCTGGCAACTGATGGGCAGACCGCGGACATAATTTTTAATTAATTCGTAAGCTGCATCAAATGTAGCCTGAAAACTTGGTAGACGTTTCTGTTTTTCTGCGATATAAAGGTCTACACAATGTTGAAGCTGTTTAAGTCTACAGAAATCTATATGTGATAAAGTAATATAATCATCATTTACATGTAAAGTTATTGAACTCTGCTTTACATTAATTGAATATGTAAAGTTATCAGTTATTTTCACGCGTCTACACCTGATATGTAAATTATCAGTAATTGAAATATAATTAGATTCAGACATGAGGGTACACCATTGTTCCAAATTTAATGTAATGATTTTTTTCGTTAACTTGCACTCTAATAACACAATAATCGAAATTTGTTTGTTAATTAATAGTCCGACTGTAACACTTTTCTTTCCAAATGGCCGTACGTCGAAAACCGATTTTGATACAATTATCGGTAGACTCATCATTAATTAAAGTATCTTGATGGTTATGTTTTATTTTTTTTATTTTTTTTTTTAAAATGCTTAAAAAATCTTTTAAACTATAAACGTAATTATTTTTTTTTTTTGAAAAAAACGTGATATAATATAACCGTCGGGAACCAAACTTTAAACTGAGATTATTTTCCTTTACATACATATTATATACTAAACCTGATGGATAAAAAAAAAAAAAAATAAAAAAAAAAATGTGAACGTACAGCATAGTCGGCTACTGCATGTAGTGGAGGGGAGAATTACATATACTTACTATTACCTGCTACCTGAAAACATTTAAATTAACACCACACGCTCTAACCCACTAGGCTATACGTTCACGAGATATTAAATCAAATATTAGTACATATAAGTAGTTATGGAAATCAATATTTCTTTTTTATTTATTATAACATAAAAAAACATGAATTAGCAAACTGTATCATATGACCCAGTTTCACAATTACAAATATTTTCGGTTTTACAATATTTACTTAATACGTTTTGAACAAACTGATTACCCTTCATTAATAACACATATAAACATCTTGGGCTGAATCTGCAATGTTCAATCCATGGATCGTCCAGCCTTTCCCAATTATGAAGAATAATTCCACAGCAAAAGCATTCAACGATGTCTTCCACTCCTGAATATTTTAAACCGCATTCAGATAATGAATATTTATTTTGTGTAGTATTTGAAGGGAATAATTTGAATGTTTTAAATCTTGATGAAAATGAAGAAAATTCTGGATGAACCATGGTAGGATTACTTTGTATACGGTAAACTAATGTTTGAAAATCGTTTGTACATTTTAGTAAATTCATTTTATTTGAAATTAAAATAATAACTTATAAAACACTTTAATGAGAGAAAATGAAACACAACTTGAATAAACGACGGATCATAAGTGACTGAATATAAAAAAAATTTCAGTTTTATAACTTAAACTTATAAATATTTATTAATTAAAATATATATATAACAGTCTAACCAACATAATCAAAAAAAATATATATATAAATTCGGTTAACATTATTTCAGTTTGGTAGGATGAAAAAAAGTGTTTTGTCATGTATACGGTAAATATTTACGAGTAAGGGGCAAAACCGATTTTGAGTGTGCAATCTCCCCGTAATTTTAAAATACGGTAAATATTTTGTGCAAGGGAGGAATTCGTGGATAAAAAATTTGAAATCTCCCCGTAAAATTCTATACAGTAAAATTTTTTGTGTAAGGGGCAAATAGGTGGACAACGAGTGTGTAATCTCCCCGTGATTTGTGTTACGGTAAAATCAGTGTGCTCGAGGGAGACATTCTCCCTTGAACTTAGCGAAATTACCGCGGCGAAAAAAAAAGCTGGCTGTGAACATACAAATATATACTACCTACTGATAGATTAATTTATTAATTAATGTAGCTATATTAAGAATATTACATCAATATTATTACTATGTGTTTTAAACACACTAACTATAATCATAGAACAATAATATACCATGTCACCATTAACTATATACCACTTGGCGCTTGAGCACAAAACATGTTATAATATAATATGATACTTATAATCAAACCATAACCGTGTTCACAACAAAAATGGAATACACTTGTATTTCTTATCTAAAGTCTGTGATTATCTTTACTATTTTACATTTATGAATACAAAATTATAAAATTAATAATTTTTATTGTTATTCGTTATCATAGATTTATCTTGAATTATATAAATTTAAAAATTTGGCCAACCAAAAAAAAAAAGGAAAGGATTTCGGGGTGGTAACGTGCCCCCCCCCCCCGGCTACGGCACTGCCGTGACCTAGTCATTAGGAGTTATCATGATGATATGGGCCATGTCGGTATAGAACATTAGAATTAATCAAAAGGGTATATTGGTTTCCTAAAATGAATGAATGTTTTAAGAGACATATTGAAAACTGTCTCAAATGCATAGTGTTTTCTCCAAAAGTAGGGAAGAGTTTCTTAAGCTAATCGAAAAAGGTACCAAGCCATTTCACACAATACATATTTACCACTATTGACCACTATTGACCCTTAAACAAAACCGTTGGATGTTTCAAGTACATATTTGTAATTGTAGATGCATTTAGTAAATTTTTAACCCTTCATCAGGTCCCTACGGTTACCTCAAAAGAAGCTTGTTCTAAATTAGTTGAATATTTTTCTTATTACTATAAGCCTATCCGTATGGTATCCGATCGTGGGCCTTGTTTTACTTCCCATGCTTTTAAAGATTTCTGTGATATGCATGACATTCAACATATCCTCATGACTACTGGATTGCTTTAGATTCTGATGTATTGATTATACAATGATGTGTGTTTTTTTTTTTTTTTTTTCTGAGACCTTTCAGAACCGGAGTTGCCCGATTGCGGCCCGAATTCAGGTAGTCGTATTTTATGCCAAATATAAGTATCCCGATTGCGTCCCAACTCACATTGGTTCACAAAATAGCTTAAAATTATTAAAAAAAAAAATATTTGGCATTTTGAAAATATTTGAAAAACTGTATAGGAAAATGTTGTCAAATTTTTAAAATTGAATATACTTCGTAAATTAATAATTTCTTTCCTAGTAAAATAATTAAATTAATTTCCGATTTTATTAACAACTGTTTAATAAATAACCAAATTATAAAGTATTAGTATTTTAGTGTTAAATAAGTGTAAATTCAAAAGTATTTAAGTACATAGCAAGTGAATTTTTTAATTTTAATATTATATATTATATACAAATAGTCAAATAATAAATTGTTTACAATAAAAAAGAATGGAGTTATATACAAATCATAATATAATAATATGTCATTAAAGTCAATAAATTGTCAAATATTAAATTAATAAATTGTTTACAGTAAAAATTATACGTAGTACAAATATTATATCAGTAAATAGTTGATAAGAAAAAACTAAATGTAGTGTTAAATTATAGTGTTAGGGGTACATTTTTAAAACTCATTATTTTTACAAAATCAAAATTAGATATTTCAAAGTTTTCTAATTTTGTAATTTGAGTTTGTATACATTTTTTTTTTATAATTTGTTTAGTTGTTTCCTGAGGAGTACAAACTATAGATTGCATTTTTATTTTAGTATCTGTTTGGCATTGTTTCAAAATTTCCAAAAATTGAAATATACTTGGATGTGACGTATAAAATAGTGAATTGAATTTCGAATGGAAACTTTGATAACCACTTAAGTCTTAAATAGTATTTCCTACCTATCAGGCGCGTAGCTAGAAATTTCTAAGGGGGGGTGTTATTCAAAATTAATTGAAAAAATTATACACACAAAATTGATAACTTTACGTAGGTATATTTAAATTTTTCACATATATATTATTATGATTAATAAAAAAAAAAAATTATTTTTAATTAAACTAATTTAATGCGTCTATTTTTTAAAGCTAAAGTATCAATTATTTCGTCAGTGGTTACGACTAAATCCCGATGAATATTCATAACTGCTAAGCCGTTCAACCGATTTTCACCAGTCGTGTTCCTCAAATATGTTTTTAAACGCCGTAATGAGGAAAAAGATCTTTCACTGCTTGCAGTGGTTACTGGTAAAGTAATCAATATTTTTAAAAGTTGATAAACCGTAGGAAATATTTCTTCATTGCAATTAATGAATGCTTCCGTAGCATTTTTAGGGTTTTTGTTTTTCACCTGATGATGCCATATTGTAAACTCGCCAATTGCAGATACTTCATCAGCATCAATATCTGCAGAATATGTCTTTAAAAGCTCTTTAAATTCAGTCTCGTTTTTCTCATTTGCATTTATTAAACAAGTAAATTGTTTTAATAATGATTTATGGTTCAAAAATCTGTCATTTAGTTGTTCACAAAAATTATCAGCAAAAAGTACAGAAAGCATAATATAATTATTTTAGAGATATATTGTACATTTTAGTTATGCAGCAAATGTATTCAATAATTATTATCAAGAAATCAAGGTGCAAAAAAAAGCATTATTTTGATAAAAAAACCTGAAATAAAAGTTACTTAACAATAATTATAATATACTAAATACTTTACTTTTACTATTTAAACAGTGATCTCTGAACTACAGTATACTGTACTATTGCTATGTTTCTTTTTACAAATAAAGTAAAAGTGTTAACACATTGTATTATACGCACTTATGTCATATTATACTGATATATATATATATAATAGTTAATATTAATTAACTTAAATAATTTTTAACTTAAAATCTAAAATTTTATTTTACTAGGTATTAGGTATACTGTATACAAGTAAATATATTTTCTACCTGAGACGTGGGCTGTTCAAATTGACCAATAAATAAACCAATATCTATTTGTGTAGGAGTAATAACTGTTTGAAGAGCAGATGCTGATGGTTCAATCTAATAAAATTTAAATTTAAAATTTACACAAAAAATATTAATACATGCAAGTATTTGATTCATAATATTTACTAATTTGTTATTTTCATTGTGCTGTTCAGACATGGATTGTGAATTGTGATTGAATGGAGTTAATGCAGATTCAGCTAATGATACTACCACTTCCGTTTCATTCTTATTAAAATTAAGTCATTTAATTGGTATAACACATAATAGAATCATTTTCAACTTTTACAAATTTAAACCACTTACTAATTTGTCATTTTCGCCGAGATTATCAGTTTGTACTTTAGGTGTTTTTGTGTAGTATGATAAAATAGTGCTTTTTCTTTTAATACCTTTCTTTGTAGCCTCCATAGTTAATAATTATTTAAAATTTAAAAAATGTTGAACTTATTGGCTATTGCAAACATATAGCACTTATGAACATAATAACATATTTTATTAAATATTAATTAGTTTTATTTGTTATCACAGAACTGATAAGTGAAATAACATTCGGATAGCTGATAGATCATAGATATCTATGTTTACGATAGTTCATCATGATCATGATAATCAAATAATCAATAATTGAAGTTGTAAACGTTTTCTTACACGCTGCATGAAAAGATATATTATATTATTAAATCGTGCATGAAACGAGTAATCGATAAAACGTCACAGAACGGTCTAAAATAGTACCTAATTAATGCCGGATCGCCCGGATCCCGGCTTTAGTGCTTTACATTATTGACTATTGTTATCGTAATATAAACTAATATACTTCATTTTTATAAATAAGTGTAAATCACGATTTACGATTCGTGCTTATACTTATGATTATTCTATTCTGCGTAATGATGCATCTTTATCTTGATAAAAAAATATTAAGTATACCACGGCTGAGGGGGGGTGTTATTACACCTGTAACACCCCCCCTGGCTACGCGCCTGCTACCTATTACCTATGTACGGGCCGCAATCGGGATAGATGAAAAGGTAAAAAGGTTACTTTGGGCCGCAATCAGGCGACGCCCTTCAGAACAGTAAAAATGCTTCAATTTTCTTCAACAATACCTTTTCTGATAGGAAAGTGAATCTAGTTGGTACTTTGGGGGGGTCAAAAGTAAAATTTTCCCAGTAGTTTTCATAAGAGCCGTGAAAAACAAATGAAAAATAAGGAAAAAAACGAGAATTTTTACTCAAACCTGATTTCCGACAAAGTCGGTTTTATCACTGTTCATCATTTTTGAATTGCTATAAGACCAACTTATAAGAAAATTTTTATTCAATTTTCAAGTATTTTAAATCAGCAAACAATTGTTTATCCGTCAATACCCAAACGGCTCCCGTCTATTGTTTATTATTCCCAAACGGCTCCCGTCAAAAAAGGTTTTACGAACAGGTCAATACCCAAACGGCTCCCGTCGAAAAAAGTGGTAGAACACGATTCGGTACGGTCACATTTTAAGACACACGATTTTACAATATTTTTATATATTTTTTTTATATTTTGTAATAATATTTTATTTTATTTTATTTTATTTATATTTTATATTTTATATATGTTACGGGCAAAGTGGAAAATTCTTATAAAGTATAAATAGTTATATGCTACGTCTATCCTTTGGTTAAACTCTAATGACATTTGATGTCAATGCACTATAATATATCCTAGTATACATAGGCGTAATCTGGGGTAAAATCTTGGGGGGGCAGTTTATGGTCCAACTAAAATTATATAAGGTAGGTTGGAAAATGGTGGCTTTTCTTCTCCCAATAAATAAATAAATAAATAAATCAGTAAGTATTATATTTATTAGTTACTAGTTAGTAATAGACAACGTTAAAATATTATAAATGAATAAACAACAATATAATTTAGTAATTTTATTTCAATACAAGCCGTCGACCACGAATTGGTGCACCTTCGTCAAATTCATTTATTACTTGATCAAAATCAACTTCTCTATCTCTTTCAATGTAGAGAGTAGCGATACTACTCAGTCTTGTTTGGCCCATAGTAAGCCGTAGATATGTTTTTAGTTTCTTCAACGAAGAGAAACTTCTTTCATTTGAAGCTGTGTTTGTAGGTATTGACAAAAATATAGTTAAACATTTGCTATAATTTTCAAATCCACCTTTCAAATTATTTTTCTTAAAAAAATCTATTCTATTTTCCAATGAATCTTTTATTTCACTCTTTTTTAACATTTTATTTAAAATAGACAGCTCTCCTTTTAATTCTACTTCGGTTAAACTGTATGTTGTACATACTTTTTTAATAACGTCATTCGATGGGTTTTCTTCACATAGTACATCATATAATGCTTGTAGGATATCAAGATCATTTTCAGTGTTTTACGGCGGTTACCACTCTTACTCTGTGGCAATGCGGCATAGACCTGAAGTTAGGTCTTTGCAATGCGGGCATAAGTAATTTACAATTTTTTTTCTTACATTGGCGTCACTGCTGGATTACTAGTATGGTTTAAACATCCTTATCATTTTTAACTATTTTGGAAAATTTGGCCCCAAATACAAATTTAAATTAAACTTATGACAGGGGGGGGCAAAAAGACACTATTGCCCCCTCAATGAAATATCTGGGGGGCAGTTGCCCACCCTTGCCCCCCCCCCCCAGATTACGCCTATGCTAGTATAGTAGTAGTAGTAGTATCATAATCGCCAAAGCTTGTGTATATTATTTCGTCGTGTATATATGACTCGTATATCATCGATATCTAATCTATAGCATATTGGAAATATCGACCGATTATGCGATAATAGATAATGGATATGGCACACAATCGTGTCGGCTTGTGCAGTTCGTTTGAACTTCAGTCTGTTCACGATATCCGCCGCCGTCGCGTTGTGTGTATGTTCCGAGATGTCAAGTGAAATCCGTGAAAAAAATGTATAGAACATTTTTGGTTTTCTTTTCACAAAAAACTCGCTGACGACGCGGAGCGTTGGAAATGTACAACACGTAGCTGTAAGGCTTATTTTAAGCAAAACAGTATTGGTGAAAGGTACGATGAACATCTGGACCATAACCACGAGCAATTAGATGTCAGTGTTTTAAGGAGGAGGGAGATTAGCAATAGCTTAAAGCGTAAAGCGCAAGAAAATTTGCACGAAAGGCCCGCGAAACTTCTCCGAAGTGAACTTGTACCTAATGATTTACATGTTTTGACCACACAAGATGTCAATGCTATTCGTAAGACAGTATATTATGCACGTTCAAAATTACTAGCAAAATTACCTAAATCGACAGAGGAAGCGCAGGATGCTTTAGATAAAATTGGTATTAAGACTTTGACAGGCGAGAATTTTTTATTTCATAATGATACAGCTTCAAATATTGTTATTCTTACATGTAACACCAACTTGAACATTCTCAAGAATAGCCGTAGTATTTATGTTGATGGCACGTTTAAGTGTTGTCCAAAATTTTTTTACCAAATGTTTACCATCCATGTTTTACATAACGGATACTATCTTCCCCTGATTTACTGTTTTTTGCCTAATAAAACCTCGGTTACCTACGGAAAAGCTTTTTCAGCATTGTGTGATTACATTGACCCACAAGTTGTTTTCGTAGATTTTGAAGAGGCTATTCATTTTGCAATACGAAAAACGTGGCCATCAGTAAAAATAAAGGGATGTAGATTCCATTTGGGTCAAAGTTGGTGGCGGAAGATTCAGTCAGTTGGACTTGCATCAGAATTTAGAAACAAAGATTCTGAAATAGGAAAATCTCTAAAATATTTATTTGGCCTTCCTTACCTACCACCGTCAGAAGTATTGAACTGTTTTACAGATGATTTAATGGCTATCAAACCGATAGATGATAAAGTGGACAAAGTGTTCGACTATATTTTTGAAAATTATATGATGTCAGATAGTCGTTTTCCTCCTGAAATGTGGGCTGAATGTTCATCTTCCCTTGCTTTGACCACAAATGGCTGTGAATCGTTCCACAGCAGATTCAACAACGAATTCAATTCTGCTCATCCTAATATTTTTAAGGTTATTGACATACTAACCGAAATACAATCCGAAACACAAATTAAAGCTCGAAGTGGTGTAAATACACCAAAACCAACAAAAAAACAGGAGCTCATTGAAAACATTATACGAGAATTTTCATCAAATAAAATAACTACCATCGATTATATAAAAAAATTGTGCATCAAAAATTTACCTATTTCATAATTGTTTTTTATATTTTTATACATAAATTTTTTTTATATTATACATAGGTACATTTTTGTCTATTTTTTAAAACTTTTTTACAATTAATTCACAGAATATAATTTTTATAATTTAACCTTAAAAAACAACAACACATTTTTAACCACACCTCTTTAGAGACAGTCCTAAGTCTGTATGAAGTGTGTTGAATATAATTTAATATTGTATAAAGTACCATCATATTGTGCAACAACAACAGCATCGTTGCTATTAATAATTTGCAAAATCACGCCATATCATGCGATATATTTATTAGCGAATCAGATATTGTTAAACAGTGGCGTGAGACTTAGGTCAATAGGTCACTTGTATATAAGGCCGACTTTTAGCATACTGTCGGTACTACATTATAATATTTCTTATGTGTACGTCATGCGTTTAGTAAATATTACTTATTACTAAAAGCAGTGTAGTCATTTTTGTCCAGATCGATCTACAAACATAATCCTTAAACTCAACAATTATAATAAACTCCAGGTACCAATATGATGAAATATATTATTTTACAATTTAAAAGGTATTTGCTATGTACAAATTTTAAAAATAATAAAAATGAGTTTTACTTAGGATGACAATGTAAAAATTTGCAAGCTTGTGTCTAGCCATCTATCATTATTTGCTAAAGTGGACAACTAATAAAATTAATTTACTTTAGTTGGGTAAATTAATTCAAGGATTACAATGTTAAGCTGTAAGTTATAAACATAATGTTTAACTCTAAAAGTTTAAGATTAATATGGAAAAAATTATTATAGTAGTTACATTATTAATATAATTATATTATAATCACATTAGGTTCTCGAAACTACTTGGTTTTGCCAATTCACTTTGCCTTCTCCATTGAAGAAACATTTAAAGTCATCTCGTACTTCAAAACCTTCCACGTTTCCATAACAACCAAATCTTGCCAATGGTTGCATATTTGTCTGCATGTTAGTTAATTCTTGATGGCTGATTTGTGTATTCGTTTTTTCGTATCCATCGCGAATCAAATTATGCAAGCAACATGTGGCTGTAATTACTAAATCACATGTTTCTGGTTTTATTGCAATTGGTGTATAAAATACTCTAAAAATTTGGCTTAACAAACCAAAAGCATTTTCAGAGACTCTCCTCGCTCGAGATAATCGATAATTAAAAACACTTTTTTTCGAAATCGGCTTTAGCTTGTGCTCTGTTAAAAGGTTTCATAATACGTTTATGTAACCTGAATGTCTCATCTCCAACTATAACATAGGGTAAACATTTGTCAGAACCAGGAAGTTGAGTATCTTCAGTAGGTAACCCAAAAGGCTCTGTATAGATCCGTTGTCCCATGACAGATTTCGAAAAAAATACCACTGTCACCCTATTTTCCACAAGACCCGACGTCTATTGCTAAAAATTTAACTTAGCGTCAACAATTGCTAACAGCACAACAGAAAAATAATTCTTGTAATTGAAGTAGAGGGATCCCATTTTGTCTGGACTCATAACACGTACATGTTTCCCGTCTATAGCTCCAATACAGTTTGGAAAATTCCATCTCTCCCAAAATCCTGATGCTCTAGTTTTAAAATCATTTTCAGTTGGTGGTGGAAAAAGCACAGGCATTAGATTTTTACATATAGCTAGTAGTACTTCTTTTACAATATTTGATATTTCGCAATGTGAAATTCGAAAATTGAAAGCCAATGATTTATAAGATTCACCCGTGGCCAAGTACCTAAAAATGAATTAGAGACATTAAAAACTTAACCGTAATATTGTCTTCATAACTCCTTAATTAAAACTATCAATACTTATATCATAAAATATAAATGACCCATATGCCGTAACATTTCCGTGGACATTTAAAAAGTTATATTTGTGTTATTTTATCTGTTTATATTTTTTTATTCATTATAACTAGGGCCAACACTTGTATGCATTTGCATATTTTTATTGGTTGTTCAAAAAAATAGCTAGTTCATACCAAAATTTGTTTTATAACCTAACGATGCTGTATACGAAATTTTATTTTACGTATTTTTGCATATTATAGTATTTTTGTATTTTTATGGCATATTTTAGCATTTAGTATATTTTTGGAGCATATTTAAGATCTTAAGGTCCACGTCACTTGTGTGGCAGAAAAAATTCGTGGTCAATTTCCAAAAATTGACGAACTTGTCTCAAACACAAAAAAAAAAATTTTTAAAAGTGCCAAGTCGTATTGATTTGTTTAAAACTGAGGCTCCAGGTATACCATTGCCTCCAACGCATATATATCAACAAAATGGGGTACATGGATTTCTGCTTCAATGTATTATTGCGAACATATAGAAGCTATTTGAAATGTAATACAGAAATTGAACCCTGAAGATGTCGTTTCAATAGACAAAGTTCAAAGATTAATTTCTAAAGATCAAGTTGAAGCAACTTTAATTTTTATTCATTCAAACTATGGATTTTTACCAACTACCATAACATCTTTAGAAAGCCAGAGTGTTTTACTAACAGACTCAATTAAAATAATAGAAAGTAAAATATGTGAAGCTAGTGGTACAAATGGCACTGATATTAACAAAAAATGTGAAGATGTTTTAAAAAAAAATAATGGTTTTCATATTCTTACGAAAATTTCTAAAGTATTATCCGGTGATGTATCCACGTTAGAAGGTATACCAGAAGATTTGACCAGCAACGATTTGTTGCATTATAAATACGCACCTATTACATCCGTTAATGTAGAACGTTCCTTTTCACGCTACAAAAATTTGTTAACGGACAATCGACGCTCAATGCTGTTTGAAAACTTATCCAAATCATTAATTGTTCAATGTAATAACATCGGGTAAAAATTAAAATGTTTATCATCTGATTAATTATTACTTTAATTTTTAATATTTTTTAATACCACAAATTTTTGTAAATCATTATTCATTGGCAATAATATTGTATTATAGTATAAATTATATAATACATAAAACAAATTAATCATTTAATCATTTTTTTACAATAACATTTTTTTTTTAGAGCATATTTTAAGGGCATATTTTGGTAATTTTTAGGGCATAACTGCATACATATTTTATAGATTTTTAGAGCATATAATTGTTAGCCCTAATTATAACTAATTAAACTAACTACTTATTTTTATAATTTAATGAATAATATGTGTACCTAATTCTATCTTATATAATAATATTAAGTCTAGTGAAAATGCATAACGCTATGTCACTATAGCACAATAAAGTTGTTATAAAATTATTTTTTAGTAAGTTTAGGTGTAATAAGTATTATACTTTATACGGTTTATTATAAAAATAATATTGTAGTTTTTAAAAAATGTTTAGTGTTTTAATAATTATTAACTTTTACAATTTAATAATACCTATCTGTTATTATTTTATGAATGTTTATAGATAATTACTAACCTTAATGTTACAGCAAGTTTTTCCTTCGGAGTTATTGGACATTTAACCGTGGTTGTCGGCGCTTTAAATACATCCTTTGCAATAGCAGATAATACAAAATCAAATTGATTTTTAGTTAATCTGAAATAGTTATGAAATTTGGTTTCATCATCAATCAGATGTTTGGAAATTAGGTTTTGAAACGCCCCTTCCTCACGTCTGGATACAAACATATTACTTTTTTTCTTTTGCTGTTTTTTAGGAACACCGAACTTATAATTTGTTCATCGCGTTCCTCTTCTTCAATTATATGTTGAATAAGCAAGGATGTCATGTCTTCCATGGTGGGTAGTTGGCGACGTATTAAACTTGTCTATGTGAATATTTGACTGCATGCAGTTGACTGCAAAAACAAAAACAATTCTGCTGTATGCCTGTATGCGACGGTCGCTGCAGCTACAGCATGCAGTCACTGTTGCAGTCGACTGCAGAAACGAAACCGCACCTTTACAGGAATTAATATTTCACAAAAATAATAACCAGGAAATTATTATAGAGGAAACTATCTCATAGGAAAATATAAGACTGGAAAAATCCTTTACAGGAATAAAATAGCTATTAAAGGGCTGGAATAAGGCATTTTATTTACAAATTCCCAATTAAAACAATGAAAAAATACATAATATTATTCAATTTTTTCCTAAAATATTAATAAATCTTTAAAAATTCAACTATTTTTTATTTTTTTTTTTGTTGGAAAAAACTTTGTAATTATTTTATATTGTCTATGATAAATAGGGTAAAAAGTTTTTAGTATTTTCAAACTCAAGATGAAGTAAAATATTATTTAAATAATGGTTGTGGAGAACTGAAGCACATGACCTAGAAAAGTGATATAGAGCGCATCCCGGGCCATTAATGTCCTAGTCCGCTACTGAGTAAATAAATACATTAATAATAATTACCTTTGTAGTACATACACATTAGGTCTCCCTAGTAAGGATAACTATAAAGGATACAATCAACGCTACAAGCTCAAACTCAGAATTCAACATCAGAAATAAATATTCAATAATAATTATTTTAACAAAATATCTTTAAATATTTTTACTACTTGTGTACGTTTGATTGTCCTTTATACAATTCTATGCTATTTAAAATGCAAGTGGAAAAACTTTCACTTGTAAAGGCTACACTAATTTTCAAGCAATCGAAGCATTATATTGGCTCCAAAATATGGCGTCATTGCAACTCTACGGACTGACTGAAGTCATGCTTCAGGCAATTGTACAAACTATGTTAACAAAAATTGACAATGGTGAACAATTGAGCCAGGAGGTAACAGGGTTGATAGAATCACGATTCTTTACAAAAGAATAAACCGAGGAACAATGTCCTCACCGGATTCGTTTAACATATTCAAACGAAGTGGTCATCGCATACAATGAAAAAGTTTTAACTAGACGAGGCAATCAAATTATATCTAAAGCTATCGACTTAATTTTTGGGCTTTGAAGATAACAAGCAAGAGATCTCTCGACGTGAAAATTCTTCCCACTGATACCTCACAACTCTTAAAAAGTCTTCACTTGTTATTGGACAATACTATAAATTAACGTCGAATATTGACGTAATTGATGGATTAGCTAACTTCTTATTAGATATAATAAGAAATTTAGTACACGTCGAAAAAAATGAAAATGATGAGCCATAAACCTAGCACGTATATGGCTATTGTTCCCAAAGTCTGAAATAAAATTGGAACTAAAGATAGAAGTGTAGTTCGTTTGTTTATAATCAAGCATAACATTGATCCTCACAATGTTCCAATTTTTTGAAGAAATGCAAACATTTATCTTAATTCTCAACAGACAAAAAACAATCATGGCTAAAATAAATCACTTTTCAATCACTCCTGCTTGCAGTTTGACAATACACAAATCATAAGGAGTTTCACCAGTGAAGTCGTTTACTATTATGAAAAATCATTCTCAACAATTAGTATACGTTGCATTTTCCAGAGCTACCTCAATATTGTAGGACTATATAGTATATATCGTTCCAGTAAATGGACGCAAAAGATTCTACCACAGCTGATCTACAAATGATACCTCGTGTATCGCATTACGGTATGAGATAACTAGACTACTTCATAATCCGTACATAACGTTGGGACAAGGGCTTTATGATATTATAAACTCAAACAGAGGTCTATCCATAACATCATTCAATTGCAAAAGCTTAAAAGCTCACGCCAATGATCAGGGGCGAAGTGGGACCTAATTTCGGGTCTAGAAAAAATATTTTGCCGGCCCATTATCACATTGGCTGATTGTTTCAGGGCCTAACCTACTGATATAGACTTGAAAAAAAAATTATAACTGATCTATCAAATAACTAAAAAAAATAATTTTTTAATTTTGTTTTAATATTTTCATTAAATAATTACATATACATAAAAAACATATCCATACAAATATCATTTAGTGTATTTTAATTTTTAATATACCTATATAACTTATGAGAGTAATTTAGAAAGTAGTTTTGATTTTTCAACAACTTTATTTATTATCATATCATTGTATAAACTATACAGAATTTGTTTTTCAATCGCCATTAACATAAATGACTCCAAATGTTCGGTTGTCATTGAATTTCTCAACCCGTTTTTTAAATATTTTAATGTAGAAAATGACCGTTCACAGGCCACTTGTGTTGCCGGCAAAGTTAGTAAATATTAATAAGTGATATATAATGTAGAACAGTAGTTCTCAACCTTTTTTGATTCATGTCACCTTTAGCCACTAGAATCAAACATCGCGTCACCCTAACTGGGTAATGTAAAAAAAAAAAAACCTAACATCAAAATAATAAACAATCTTAGCTGTATATATTAAAATTATTCTTTTATTAAAAAAAAAAATACAGTACAGAAAAAAAGCATGTTCAAAACGTTGACACTTTAAATTTAAACAGTTAAACTTTAAATTAGCAAATAAAAAAATTAAAGTTAAAAAAAAATAATGATTTATATAAATTGAATGTGAAATTTGACCTGGTGTTTTTTACAAAGTTGGGGAATCCTAGGGTTGATGGTGGAAAGAGCGAGTCTCATATCGTCTTCTATAGTTGTTTTTGTGAGTCTGTTGCGTTTTTTTGTTTTTATATTTGTTAGTGCACTAAAGCCATGCTCACATAACCAAGACGTAGAAAACTGAAGGAGCACTTCAATAGTCTTTTTCGATAATCGAGGGTATTCATTGTCAAGAGCCACCCAAAAGCTGTCTAACGTGACCTCATTAAACTTAACTAGAAGCGTTCGATCGTTCTTCAATTCCACTGCTTCCTGTTGTACCTCACAGTTATCTGTTTGTATCATGGAAGTAAAAGGGTTCCAAATCCAGTCGTAGTGTTCAACGTTTAAGTCTGGAAAATAATGTTTCATAGACATTTGTAAAGTCTGTAAGTGACTTCGTATGATTTTTAGAACGGTAGGACTGGAGTTTTCCTGGCCCGTAAACAGTGGAAACATAGTTGTAATCCCTTTGTCCAAGTTTGCACACCACACGGACATTTTTTCTTGAAAGGCTGAAATTTTGTCGGTGGAAGTTAAAATATTTTCTGATGGTCCTTGCAAACTAGAATTAACCTGGTTAATATATTGAAAAATATCAGCCAAGTATGCGAATTTTGATATCCAGTCGTGGTCTTCCAAATAACATGTAAATTCATTGTTCTCCTCTTCCATGAAAAACAGCAAAAGTTCCTCTTTCAATTCATAGAGACGTAACAGAACCTTTCCTCTGAATAACCACCTCACTTCGGTATGGTACAACAAATTTGTGAAATCAGCATCCATTGATTCACAAATTTCGGCAAAAATTCTACTTTTTAGGGGCTTTCCTTTAATGTAGTTGACCATACGAACGGAATTAATCAGAACGGAATTGAATTCACTACCCAACGTTTTTGTCATCAGCACTTCTCTGTGGATGAAACAGTGGGTCTTAACGATTAATGGATTTTTTATTTTAGCCAGTGTAACAAATCCCTTGATACTCCCAGTCATACTTGGAGCTCCGTCTGTGCAAATTCCAACAAAACGAACGAATCCTATCATGTAGCATTTTCCGTCGCTACTAGTTGAGTCATCGACTTGAAGCGTGAACCGAGAGTTTTTCATCTTTTCTTTAACGAGCTCTTTAATATCTGTCGACATACAACAGATGCGACGAGAAACAGTATCATTTGACATAGGTATCTTATCGATTTCAAGAGCCGCTTCATTTCCAATCATTATTCGCACCATTTCCTTACAAGCGGTTTTAATTAGTTTTTCTCCAATAGTATGCCCTTTCATGTTGTTGGCGATCATTTGTGAAACAACAAAACTTGCTTCGAGAGCCCTCTCGGACACTTTGACCTTTTTTGTACATTTGGTTGCTTCTTTTTTTTGATCACTGAGAAGTTTTCTGAAATAATGAACGTCTTTATTCTTCAAGTGAGAATGTTGTTTAATAAAATGGCGTTTCAATTTGCTGGGCACCATCGATTCGTTGGTCATCATTTTCCCACATACAATACACTCGGGAATAGGTTCATCTTTTGGACCACACCATGTAAAACCTATATCCATATATGATTCATTGTAATACCGACACTTACCTCCGCTCTGTTTTAACGTCTCAGAAGTTGATGGTAATGTAGTGTCACTGATTTCCGTATTCTCATCATTGTCATATTTTCTTTTCTGATTAATAAATCTATCCATGCTACAGTAAAAATATTATTATTACTATTATATTATATTATATGCATACTATAATTTGCTAATAATAATGCTCATAATTTTTTAAAAATTAGTTCTTACTTGTAGACTTGTAGGTAATTGTACTTGCCAGCTAACGAATACGAAAAAATACTAACGTTAAAATGTTATTATTAATAAGTAATAACAAAATATAAAATTCACAACGATCGATAACATTACACAGCGACTGTAGAATACTGACTAATGGCCGGTTAATGTTGAGTCGTTAAGACGTATGTAGCGGTATCGCAGCGTTATCGCACGACAAATTACTTATTACTATAGTCGATTCCACGAGAGAATAATCAGTCCGCCGACCAATTTTCGTCCGTGTTTGCGCATACCCCTACTCTGGAGACCGCGTTCGAGCGGTTTCGTCAGTGCCCGCCGGTCGTCGTGTCACGCCGCGCCGGTGCACGCCTGTCGTCGGTGCGCGCCGGTCGTCGGGTCACGCCACACCGGCGAGCGCCTGTCGTCTGCTCTTATTATGCATTTGAGTGGGGGCAAACCACTTGCAGAATGCCACTGCTATAAAATACTACGTTTTAGTGGCGACAGAAAAATTGTAAAAAAATAATAACAATTTAGTTGACAGTTGTTGTAACTAATATTTGTTAATTGACTAATTTACTATCATTATGAGAGACGACAAAACGAGAAAATCAAATGCTTAATAAAACAAAATTGAATGGAACATTAAACATATAAAATATTATTTGGTTTATTTTGATATTAATAATAATTTTACATATTTTGTATTATTTTTGTGCATATTAAATGCTTATATGTATTGTTATAATATTGTTTTCTAATAAAATAAAATTCCATACATGAAAAATAATAGTTTCATTTTTGATATGCAAAAAAAATAGAATAGGTACCTATTATTTTGTGAATTTGTACGTAAACATTTTCAAATTGTGTTACAAGTACGCAGATATACAAAGGTTGAGAACTACTTGTTTAGGGGCACTAAAATATTTGTAGCACAAACGTGAAAAATTACTGAAAAAAAAAACTAACCTCAGTGTACTATAACAAATTCCTGCGTCGGCCTCAACGTTGTCTATTGTATATTATGATAGAGGGACCGACTGGCAGATGTTATTCCATTATATGGATTGTACCAGCTACCAAATACATTCCGTCTACGCCTCTACGGTCATTAACAATCCAACCATACGCTAAGTAAGTACTCTGTTTGCACGTTGTTTTGTATCCACGTTTTTATCCATTTTTTTTAAATATTTTTTAAATCATGGATCAATTGCCCGATAATACAATATCTCCAGGAAAGTACAATCCAAGAGGAAAGGTAAATCATTCTTTAATCAATAATAATCCTTGAACTCTGAACTCATTATTATAATCAGTTTTGTTTAGAAAACTTTTCAAATGTATCTCAACTCCGTATAAAAAACGGTTACGTAAAAAAACAGATCTTTAACTTCGTTAACATTCCATAACAATAAATATAATTTTATCAAATCTTAGTATATAATCTTTATTTATATATTCTTTTGTAATTTCATGTCATAATAAAAAAGCGGGTAAGTGGATGTCGCTCTGCTGTACTAGGGGTTACTGTATAATGGAAAGTATTAATTTTGAATTCAATGATTATATTATTTACATATTTTTAATATTTTATGACTGCTATTATAACAATACATCAGGAGCCTCGTATTAAATTTTCAAGCTTTTTCGCCCAACAAATAAATTTTTATTGGTATTTATAGAGAAAAAAAAACTAAAAATATTGAAAAATGACAATGTCTGTAAAATTAAATGGTTAAAATTGAATGGTTTGACAAAATACGTAAAAATGACGAAAATTTGCAAATTATTTTGAGTTAGAAATTCATAAAAATTTTCTTTTTAAATCTAAGATCTTCAATTATAATACAAGATTCCTCAAAAGTTTGTCTACCTTTATCAAAAAAAAAAAATTTCTAGAAGAAAGTCAAATTAAATTTTTATGAGCGTTTGAAATTCATATTTTTACAACATTTGATATTCGCTCGATTTCTCATGTAACGATTTTCTTATTTTGTTGTAATTAAAAAACGAATGACTGAAGATGCTTGAAAATTTTACTGAATGTTTATATTAGCATTTTCTATACACCGTTCAATTTTCAAAATAATTTAACTCTTTTTGAGCTGTTTACGGACATTGTCAGTTTTCAATATTTTTAGTTTTTTTTTCTCTATAAATACCAATAAAAATTTATTTGTTGGACGAAAAAGCTTGAAAATTTAATACGAGGCTCCTGATGTATTGTTATAATAGCAGTCATAAAATATTAAAAATATGTAAATAATATAATCATTGAATTCAAAATTAATACCTTCCATTATACAGTGACCCCCAGTAACCTACTGTACAGCAGAGCAATGGCTGTGCATGTGCACATCCACTTACCCCACGTTTTATAATTTTTTAATTACAGTTATAAATAATTTTCGCCAAAATTTGAACTTAAAATGCTTATAAATAAAAATTGTGCCTATGTATTTTTAATATTTTACAATTGCTACTGTAACAATATATCAGGAGTCTTGTATTAAAAAATAAATTTCAAGTTTTTTCGCCCAACAAATTATATTTTATTGGTATTTATTATAGAAAAAAAAACTAAAAAAATCTAAAACTGACAATGTCCGTAAACAGCTCAAAAAGAGTTAAATTATTTTGAAAATTGAACGGTGTACCTATCGTGTATTCAGTAACATTTTCAAATATCTACAGTCATTCGTTTTTTAATTGCAACAAAATAAGAATATCGTTACGACGTTACATTAGAAATCGAATGAATATCAAATATTTTAAAAATATGAATTTCAAATGCTCATAAAAATGTAATTTAACTTTTTTCTAGAATTTTTTTTTTTTTTTTGATAAAGGTAGACAAACTTATGAGAAATCTTGCATTAAATTTTAAAATCTTAGATTCAAAAAGAAATTTTTTTATAAATTTCTTACTCAATAAAATTTGGAAATTTTCATAATGTTTACGTATTTTGTCTGGAAATGTATGTAAACAGCTCAAAATAAGTCAAAATATTTTGAAAATGTTATGGTGTGTAGGAAAATGGTTATTTGTTTTAGAGCAGGGCCCATCATTGCTGGAGTGCCAAATTGCTATTTAGAATATTTTCGGGGGTAATCAAAATTTAAAAAAAATATTTTTAATATATTATATTATAATGCAAATATTGAAACTTTAAAAACAGCTCCAGTATGATTCCAAATCAAACAAACTGGCGAGGCTACTAAGGCTACCTATGTACTTTAATATTGGCTTTTACATAATTTTCATTGTTTGCGGGCCGGATAAAATAGGTCCAAGGGCCGTAACCGGCCCATGGCCCGCCATTTGGTGACCGTTGTTTTAGAGTTACACCAAAAAAATCAAAAATGAATTTGTCGAAAGCGAATTTTGCTTCAAAATTCCCGGTTTTCCAAATTTTTTTCTCCACGTTTTTGAAAATTTCTGGGAATTTTAAATTTTAACCTCCCCAATGGACCAACTTCAATCACTTTCCCGTCAAATAAGATACTGAAGTTTAAAATCGAACCATTATTTCGACTACATAAGTATTACATAGGCACAAACAACAAAGAAATTATGTTTTAAGTATTTAAAATATACTTGTCAATTAGCATTTGAGATGAGTTTGAAATTCTAAAATAGTATTTGTATAAAAGTATTTGAATACTTAACAAGACTGATTATAATTGTGTTTGTTTTAAAATGCAAAGGTTTTTTTTTTAAGTATTGTTATTACAATTTTTTTTTTCAGTTTGTTTCTTCTGGTCAAAGGCAAATGATTATTAATTCTTATAAGGCAAAAATGGTCCAAAATCCGGAGTTTAAAATGGTCCATCTAAAAAAAATTCTGTCAAAGGAACTTGGAATTGGTCAATCCACGATATACAATACCGTTTTGGAGTACCAACGAACGAAAACCGTTTCTTCGCCGAACAAAAAAAAAATAACGAAGACAATTGAAGAAAAAATTGATGAGTTTGACAAATATGCCATCAGAAGGAAGGTTCATCAATTTTGGCAAAACCGTGAAGTTCCTACACTGGACAAGGTTCTCGTTGCCATAAACGAAGATGATGCACTACCAGATTTTTCCCGTACGTCACTTTTTAGGTTGTTGAAAACTATGGATTTTGTCTACGTTAAGCGAGGACGTCATAGTGGTCTCATTGAAAAAAGGGAGATTATCGTTTGGAGGAGAAAATACCTGAGACAGATAAAACAATATCGGGAAGAAGGTCGGCCCATTTACTATTTAGATGAGACTTGGGTGAACGCTGGAGATGTAAATAGTAAAGTGTGGTTCGACAAGACTGTGACATCAGCTCAAATGGCAGCTTCTGAGGGACTTTCAACCGGAGCTGTAAATCCTACTGGCAAGGGTAAGCGTTTGATTGTTAGCCACATCGGTTCCCAAGATGGATTTGTTCCCGGAGGTCTACTTTGCTTCGAGTCGAAAAAAAATACCCAAGACTATCACGATGAGATGAATGGGGACTCTTTTCGTGATTGGTTGGAAGGTGTTTTGCCAAGACTCAAAGAGAACGCCGTCATCGTAATGGACAACGCTCCTTACCACTCGGTAAGATTGGAGAAATGCCCAACTACAAATTGGAGAAAACCAGATATCATCGCATGGCTTCGAAGTAAAGGGGAGGTAGTTGATAGCACAATGGTTATCGCAGAGTTGTTAGATGAAGTCGATAGAATAAAACCAAAGTACAACAACTACGTCATTGATGAAATGGTCAAAGCTAACAACAAAATTGTGCTTAGATTACCTCCTTACCATTGCGAGCTTAACCCCATTGAGCTTGCATGGGCTTCAGTAAAAAAATATGTCAGAGAAAATAATAAAACTTTTAAGCTACCAGATAAAAAATTATTGATTGAAGGAGTGGACAGAGTTAGTCCTGACATGTGGAAAAATTTCATCAGTCATGTCGTCAAAGAGGAAGAAAAAGCCTGGAAGTTGGATCCAATGGTCGATGATTCCATGACTGCAGAAAACCAACCATGCGTTTTGACCATTGGCGACGACTCGGACGACGAAGATGCTGACTTCAGATACTTGTCAGATACTGATTAAATGTTGTATATAAAATATTATGTTATGTTGTGTATACATATATATATATATATATATTTAAAATTGTACATATTATGTTGTTGTACAGTGTGTCATTTTGTATATATATGTTTTTCCATTGTGTGTAAATGTATGTATATAATATGTATGTAGGTAATGTTATATATTATGTACATGTTATGTTGTATATATAATATTATATAAAGTTGCTTATAAATTGTGTTGTATAATATTTATAATTACTTTGATTTCTATTTTAAGCATAGTGATGATCAATATGACAATACATTATTTCTAATTATGTTTTATCCTGAGTAATATTTTTTAAGATATATTTGATTTTTTTCTAGTGACAATTGAGTAGTTTGGTTAGGATTACGAAACAATTTTTTCAAAATAAAGTCGAAGAACACAAACATCTACTAAATGCGCCGTCTGACGACTGCCGGACTGCCCGGTGGGACGGCGGCCGACAGTGTAGTAGTAGTAACGTAGGCGCGCTGTGCGCTTGAACTTTGAAAGAAGGGGAATCGGTTTGTCGCAACTCGCGAAGTCGACATCGGCTGTCGTTGTCAACGCTTGGAAGGGGAAATTGAGGTTCGGCGTTGCTGAAGCCGTCATTCGTGATGCGCGAAAAGTGATTATTCTCTCGTGGAATCGACTTGTAGGTACACGTGTTTATCGGACCAAAAGATTAAATATAAATAATACAAACTATTATAAAGACACGAACTTTGAGGTATGTTATGTACATGACAGTGATGGTATAGGTGTATAATATATTTATTATAAGAAATAATATGATTGTTTTCGAAATTTTATTATTATTAAATATTATTATAATTTTACTTTTATCGAAAAATTTATTTTTTAAATTTTTTTCTTTTCTTGTTAAAATTCTGCGTCACCTCTAAGCTAGGTCCATGTCACCCTAAGGTGACATTTCACCTTGGTTGAGAACTACTGATGTAGAGTAAGCATTCGAGTAAAGATTGTACTTAATTAATGCATCATAACAGCAAATGCTACAGTTTTTACATATCTTGCATGGTTTTGATATGTCATCATCTTCATTTTCTGTGTCGCTATTTAAGTACAGTTCTTCGGTATATTCATCATCTACAGATTTTTTAAAATGTTTCCAAGATTTGGAAAAACTTAAAATTTCTTCACATAGTTTATTTTTTATTTTGTTTTCGTTGTCTTTATCAAAATATGGTTTTAATTTTATGGCTAATTTAGAGAAAGCTTTTTCATTCACAAATGAGTCAAAATGAGTTGGTGATAACAATGTTAAATCAAAAAGTATTTCTTTATTATTTGTAAATCGGTTTTTCATAATTTGTTTAATTGTATCAAATACTCTGTTATATACATCAACGGCAAAAATGTTTTCAACATTTATAATAGTATCATCAGCAGCTTCTAATTTGCTATTTTTTTCTTTCTAGAAATACGTCTAATTTCAAATTGATTTTGAATTTGTTCGATTTCGAAATCTTCATTAGATTTATTAATCCGTGTTGAACTTGTATCATTAATTTTGAAAATAAATTCAATACACATATTCATAACACCTCATCTAGACATCAAAGCTTCTTGACAAACTGACAGAGAATTAATTGTATCGAGCTCATTAAGAATTGGAGACTTATGTGCTAACTTCACCAATGCAAAAGGAAAAATGATCAGGGTGTCAACTGATAAGTAAAATCATCTTTACTATTATCTTTTGAAGAAGTAGTTGATTTAATGTTTGAAGTTAGTTGAACAGATGGTCAGACCACTAAATACCAAAATAAAGTAATTCAAAAACATTTATCAATACTTGAAATTGAAATTGAATTTGAAATAAATTTCAAGCAAACATTAATATCAGAAATTCAAAACCGTTTTACTCTAGAATACTGCTCAATTGACACCATAAGCGTAAGCTAAATATCATCTCTTCTCGATCCAAGGTATAAGGACTTCACATATATTTGTTCTAACGACTGAAAATCCAAAAACTTCACATAAAAGTGCCATGGAGTTTCTTTACGGTGATGAAATAACTGACTTAAACGATCTAAAATTGCAATTACAAGGTTATCTAGCCGAACCTCAGCTTGGATTCGACTTAGATGCTTTTGAGTGGTGGAATACAAGAATTGTTTTCACAATGGAATTTAATATGGCTCATTTTCAAAACGGAATTAAATGTAATCAATGAACCTATGGATCTAACATATGTCGATATTTCCAATTCGTGCGACTATAACGTAGGCATAATTCAAAATAATATGGAAAACGAGGATTTGGTAAAAATATATTCTGTGTACTACCATTGATTATAAATAGTATAGATAGCTTACTGCAATACAAAATACGGTGCGTGGAAAAGAATTCCGATAGAGGGCGATAAGGGATATCGTTTATAATAAATAACAATTAATAAGTGAAATAATAGGTTTGTTCGAGCATAGTGTTGCAAACTTTCAGCGCATGCACAATGTCAAAAACGTGTTCCAGCAGAGCAAATTTAAAACATCTAACAAAATGTTTTCTTCTCCATCAGTTTTTTAACTAGTTGGAAACAATAATTTTCTGTTGCTAGTTATACGTTCAGTCAAATGTTATGCGCATGCGTACTATGTAAAATATTAATTATTGTGTTTTTGTTTTATTCAACTGATAACGTATTGACGTCTTGAGTCGTTCAACGTTTATTCGTTTACAGTGCTTACGACTTAACTTATGTTTTTATTTTGAGATGGATTTTGAATTTTTCGACTCCTCATCCACGTCCTCTTCATTATCGTCCAACTATGAATTTTTATTTGGTAGCGACGATGAAGTTTATTTTGAAGACAGAGCAAGACCGAAAAATGAGAATTATTTTGAGACTGTAGCAAGGTAGGTAAGCTTTTGTTAATTACATTTGAGTAAACTACAAACAACAAATGGTAAGCAAACATTCCCTTCTCGGGTTTAAATTGTAACTTTTTTATCATTTATAAAACCTAGGGGCAGTTTTGGTAAATTTGTTGCTGGTTATTTATTTGGCAACATAAATACTTTGTTTTTTTTTTTTTTAGGTACAATGACTTAGAGTTTTTGGAACATTAGACGCCACATTGCCTACAATTTGACAGCACATTTTGAGATCAATCCAGAGTATAATGACACAACTGGAGGACATGAAAAAATATCTGCCTACAACCAAGTAAGTCACTATCAAGTTACTTATTTTCTCTATTTGACTCTAATCTCAAGTCCTAAGATAGGTGTTAAATACTAATAATGTTTTAATATAATTAATTAATTAATTGACTTTTATGGAGTTCTAAAATGTTCCATTTATTTCCATAATTTGCTTCTATTCACACTGTCATAAGCTTGTTTTTAATCAAAAAATACCATAATTTATAAATTAATACAAACCATAATTAAGTTATTTCAAGTACCTACATATTGTTGTGGGTGTAGGAACGGTTAGGGCAAAACTTATAAACAATAACGACACTTTGTTTAACGTTGATTTCGGCTTTATTAACAGTGTTAATTGGAAGAAGACAATTTACATAAAAAGTAACGGCGACGATCGCGGTGTCTCCTCGCTACCACGGTCCGGCGTAAACTCTCACGTCACCACCGCCGCTGGCCGGGCCGGCGGCCAGACCGGTTGTCGGTCGCGGTCCCGCAAACGTCGATAGAGACGCCGCGGTCATTGCGATAACGACCGCGACATACTCCCCCCCCCCCCGAGACCGTGAGACGCGCCCGAGCAACGCTAGTCCACGGGGAGGATGCCCGGGTCCCCGGGTGTCATCTCCATGGCCTGGGTCCACCGCTCCACCACGGCCAGCTGCTGCTCCTGCGTGCCTGCTGACGGCTGGGTTGGCAGTTGTACCGGTGGCTCTGCAGGCTGTGGTGGCACTGCGGGCTGCTGCACTGGCTGCGGAGCTGGTGGCAGAGGTTGGAACCGCCCACGTCTGTCCCTCACATCGTGGCGATGGTACGCCGGCGCTGTTTGGCAGGGTGGGACCCTCTCCGGAGGTCCTGCCCGAGTCCTGGCGGCTTCTGGCTGCGGGGTGTTAGCCCGCGTTGAACGACGTCCCTCGGCGAACCCCCTCTCGAACAGGGCCCACGCCGTCAGGCTGGCCGGGATCCGGCCAAATGACGCGGTGGCCGCGCGTTCACTATGTCCTCTGGTCCATCCCCAAAGAGCCTCGCGGCTTCTCGAAGCAGCTGCCCGACCATGGCCCGCAGCTTCTCCACGTGGGTGGCAATCATGCCGCGAGATGGCCAGTGGTTGCGGTTTGGGGGCGGCTGGTTTGGTCGTTCTGCCATCTAAAACAAAGTATGATTAGTTAGTGTTCTCTGACGGTCCTACAGCTCGCTTCATCGCTGAGACATGTAACTTAGTAGGGTGTTTACCCTCCGTCAAGAACACTCCGGTTCCTAGTGGTTTACCCAACTTAACCGGATCTAACCATTTCGGGGCGAACCCCGCGTGAAAACGATTCTCCGCACTTGATTGCGGATGCGTTTTGTAATATACCCAATCCCCTACTGACAGATTGCCTTACCCCGGGGATTCTGGGGCTATATGGATACTGAGGGCTTTGGGGCTGGACCCCACTGGTTAACCCCTCTCTCTCCCACCGGAGCATCATCCGGTTCCACCGGAGGATCTTCGATTTTTACCGTAGGGTTCCGATCTGCTCCTGATAAATCCGGACCATCTTTGCCGTCGTCCGGCGACTCTTCAGCCAACTCGAGCTGCCAGTCTCCGGGGGCCTTGATCTCCCGACCAAACATCATTTTGGCTGGCGACTGTCCGGTGTTTCAGTTTTCTCTGTTCTTCAAAGAGAACAGCACGTGTGGCAGGTAGATATCCCATAGATGATGAGGCTTATCAACGAGTAAGGTCCGAAACCCTTTCTTCAACTCTTGATTTCACCTTTCTTCCGGGTTGGCACGTGGGTGATATATTGGAGTCGTCCATCCTTCCACTCCCCACCTCTCGAGTGCGTCTCCCATTGCCTTGGACACGAACTGCGGGCCATTATCTGACAATAATGCCCTCGGGTATCCGAACCGTGGGAACAACTCCCTTTCGAATGTATCTACAATCGATCTGGTCGTCGCCTTTCCTAAGGGGTATGACTCTACCCAGCGACTGTAACAATCAGTTACTACCAAAATCGTTGTCTTACCCCGCTGCGTTCGTGGATATGGACCCATGATATCGATGCACAACACCTCCCAAGGTTGCCGTGGGACTCTGGTGCATATCCGATCTTCTGGTTTGCGATTCAGTGGTTTTACACGCGCACAGACGTCGCACGTTATTACGCACTGCTTCACGCATACCGGCCCAAAAGAAACGACTCTTTATACTTCGGTACGTTTCTTTCCACCCTGGGTGATTCGCTGTATCGTGGTCGTGAAACCTTTGTAGCAGAACCTGGGCCGTGCATGGTCACCATGTGCGATGGATCGAGGGTGGCGGTGCAACACCTTGTCCCGGATGACGTACAACTTCCGAAGTCGACCGAACCTTGCACCGTCTCCAGAGAGATTGGCAACTAACTCCCGTATGTTTGGGTCGTTTTGTTGCCGCTCTCGGACAACTTGCAATGTGACGTTTCCGTCACTCCTCTTCGGCTGGATCGCTCCACACTGGGTGACACCCACGCCGGATCCTCCGGACACTCCGGACAGATCACCGAAGACTCCGGAAGTTTCTCTGGACACTGCGGGCCAAATCACTGGGGGATCGTGGATATGGTTCTCCAACGATTCTTCGTCCACTGTATTCGGTCCCACCGGACAACGGGATAGCACGTCGGCTGCTTCATTTTCTACTCCGGGCACGTGCCGGATTACAAAATCGAAAGCCCCGAGTTGTATCGCCCATTGCGTTAGTTTGCTGTTGGTACAGCGAGCTTGCTGTAACCAACGGAGTGCCGCGTTATCTGTGAATAACATAAACTTACCAGACTCAAGATACGGCCTGAACCTGTCAACCGCCCAAACTATGGCTAGACATTCACGTCTTATAGACCTATAACTTTACTGCCAACTCTTGACAAATTATTTGAAAAAAATATAAGACCAAGAATAAGACCAATACTCCAAACCTTTAACATAATTCCACATTCCCAATTTGGCTTCAGAACGGGTCACTCCACTGTACACCAAATTCACAGACTAACTGATCAAATTTCATCCTCATTTGAAAAAAAGCAATATTGCCCGGAATGTTTTTAGATGTAGCCCAGGCGTCGTTCGACAGGGTATGGCACAACTGCACAAGGGTCTACTCTTCAAATTAAAAATGTTCTTACCTGCCCCGTACTTTTTGATAATATGTTCATATTTAGAAAACCGTACTTACACAGTCCGGTATGGTAACTCTGTCTCGTCATTCTACCCAATTAAAGCAGGAGTTCCCAAAGGTAGTGATTTTTCCCCTGATTTATTAAATGTTTACACGGCCGACATTCCTTAAACCCCAAATACTGTTATGGCCACCTATGCTGACGACACTACAATTCTCTCACCTTGTAATGATCCTGTAGAAACTATACATTTTTTACAAACACATTTAGACTTAATAGACAAATGGTCATCCAACTGGAAAATCAAAATTAATCCTGACAAATCAATTTATGTTCCATTTACACTAAAAAAGTCCATACCCCTTCCCCTCTATTTTCAAGGAGTATAAATTCCAATATCCTCAGAAGTAAAATACCTCGGCGTCCTAATTGACAAAAGACTGACCTGGGGGCCTCATATCAAGTCAAAAAGAAAAATTCTCAATAGTTGACTCCACTTACTTCACCCAATTCTGAAATCAAAATTACCCTTCCACACAAAAATAATCATCTACAAATCCTTATTACGGCCTATCTGTGCTTATGCTATCCAAATCTGGGGATGCGCTAAACCATCTTAATTACATACCCTCTAAGCCTTCCAATGTATCACTCTCCGAATTATCTCTTCCGCACCTTGGTTCGTATCAAATTCCACACTCCAAAATGACTTCCAAATAGAAACATTAAATCAATTAGCCATAAAACATTATAAAAAATTTCACTCTAAATTATAATGTCACTCTAACCCTTTAATCGCTGAACTTGCTTTCAACTCACTTCCTAGTAACCCCCCACGCCGTCTAAAGAGAAATTGGGGTCGTGATTTATTAAATGATTGATGGCTCATACCATTTAATTTTAATTTAATTTATATTAAGCCAATAATTAATAAATAATTAAAATAACGTTGGGTTCTATCACTGGATGGCCTCCCTCCTCATGTGTTCATGTTGTAATAAATTGTATGTAAGTGCTCAAATTTGCTTATTATGCCTTATTGTAGCATAGATTGTAAATATTCTAATAACAAAAAAAAAAAAAAAAAATGTTTTGCAAGGTGTTTATTTAATTAATATTTAAAACTATTTCCTTGAATAAATTTGAAATAAAATAAATCTTAACATTACAACTAATAAAATATATTTGATTCAATTATACTAAATGCTACAGAAATGCAGTATCACATATTCAATTTTATTTGTTTTTTAATCATTTAGGCAAATTATAATTATTATCCATTTAAATATGAATAAGTTGTTGCTTATTATAGGGACTAGATTTAAATGCCCCAAAAATTATCAAAATTGCTTTTCAATTCATCAATGCCCTTAAAAAATAAACACATTTTTTTTAGGCATACAACTACGCAAGAAAAAAAATAACTTTCTGAATTTTAAACACTTATTCTTCTTAACTAATTAAAAAGAACTTACACTGTGATCTTCCAGTTGACCTTTATTTGAATATATTTTCTTTACCAATTGACTTTTCAAAAAATGTACTGATTAATTTTCATTTTATCATTTTTAGGCCTACATAATCAAATGAAGGTAATATTTCGCCCTTTAAATCAACATGTAATAGATGCTTTAAGATAAAAAAAATCTGCATTTAACTTTAGTACTTTACTAACTACGCGTCGGATTAGAAACGTCGGACCTAACCAAACATGATTGATCGGCCGTCAAATCGGATAGTGTTGTGAGTCGTCGGGAATCGAGAATTCGGAAGCTTCGTTTCAATTGTAGGCACTAACATTTAGATAAAGGTGTTTGTTTTTCTTCCGACGTCGTCCGACCATCGGACAACGTCGGATCGGATCGGATCGGGAGAAATACGGACCTAATGTAGGTGCGGCCTTACTCGAACTCGACTGTGCCACAATGTAGTAAGCCAACTCGCGAGGTTACCAGTTGAAGTGGTCAAAAGCTTGACTCAAGTGTGAAATAATTGTAGACAGATTGTAATGCTACTAATTGTTATTTATTATTTAAACACTGAACATAAATTCGTAAAATATTATATGCAACAAAAATATTCTAAGTACAACTGATGATTATTGGAAATATTTCTAAGTCCAGTTTAATCGTAAAGCTGAGTGACGAGAAGGTGCTCAGAGTAGCTTGGTCAGATCACGTCTGAAAAAAGGCCGTTTCGGGGTCCCTTATATATTCCATTGATCTCCCCCAGCCACTGATACGAGCATCCGTATTCCCATGAACACCGGACGCTACATCTGTTTCGGAAACGCTTACGCCTACTCTTTCCTATCAGTATTATCTTTGTAAATTGATACCCTTGGAGTACATATATATGACAAATATTTATATATACGATATATATATATATTATTATATATCTATTGTTCTATTATTCTGTGTAGAATAATTCGCGCCTTATTTGCATTTGGTAATTTCCTTTCACTTCTTAAGTGTTTATGGTGATTAATATTGTTCATACAGCAAAGTCTGTTTTGAACATTAATAGACCTTCCTTCTCTTTCTCTAAACGCAAATGAACAATTTCAGATATCTTTACTTCTTTTCTTCTGTATATTAATGGAGAATTTTTAGAATTGTATAGACATTGAAAAACCAAAAAATCTTCCAGTTCCATATTTATTACCTCAAAAGGGTTTTTGTTTTTACAAGACCTAATAAATTGTTGCCATTCCCATGGTATCCCATGTCATTATACTTGAATGTTCAATTTTTTTTTTTTGCTCTTTCAATAATAGAATGATCACTGTCTACTTCCATGTGGGTGTGACCCCTCGAAAGAAATTTGTGGTTTATTATTTTTAAATTTGTCATTTTTTTCAACAGTCACACATACAAAGTAACTATCATAAAATTTCTATTCTGTCTGACAATTATCTGACCATATAGTTAATTCTTCAATAATATCAGATTCGGTTTCTTTTAATTGTAGGGCCCACTTCAACACACACGATGCAATTTCGTTACCACCACGACCACCTTTGGTTTCATCCCAGAGAACACATGTTGCTTTGTTGAGAGTATCATCATGTATTGTTAGGTTAAGTGTCCATAACTTCCTCAAATAAAAGCTCTGTACATTGGTTAAATATGAAGTGGGGTGGCATTTTTGTAAATCAACCATTATGGTTTTTTTCTTACTACCAGAATCCTTTGCTACAAGTTCGTCTTTTTTTTTCAGCATATCTTAGTTTTGCTTCATCTAGATGTGCTGCATAATTTTTTGTAAACAAACTTCTTCTTCTATGGTTGAATTTTTTATTTTTATTATAAATTCATCACAAATGTCACAAGAATCATTAGCAAGCTCTTTAAACGCTAAGTTAAACTCATTATTGAAGATCTCAGAATACAACCAATGCTTAGCTATATTACCCGTTGGTACTTTATGTTCTTTATAGTTATCAACATATAGCTTATACATTTTATTTATATTTAGTTCATTTCCTAAATATTTTTTAACAGTTTTTTCTCTGCTATAATGGCTTTCAATTGCTGGAAATGACTCAATATGTTTTTTACACCATCTCTTATATCATCACTTATTTTATTTGGAGGGACATGATAACCCCTTTTATCAAGAGAAACCATACCACCATGTGTTTTCTTCTTCAAAGCAGTTCTAACAAACATGTCTGATATAAGTGCAGTGTTACAAGTGTTAAGGTAAAATGTTTTGCACACATCAATTTTATTTTTTATTCCTGTGTTCACATTTTCAATTTCAAATGAATTATAAATTAATATCATACCTACTAAAATAACTAGTAAATTATAATTTATAACATAACAAATTTGTTTAATCATCTAACAAAATAAATAACAATATATTTTATAATAAATCACAGACTTCTATACTAAGTCTGTGTAATAAATAATTCATATTATTTAAAATTATGATAACAATAATTTCATTTGGCGGGTTGATTACTGATTGATAAATGGACTTACGATAAGAGAAACGTAATGTTAACAATGTGCCATTCATATCAGTGCTAGAGGTAAACTATCGTAAAAGGACTTGCGTTTGTATACATCAACAATATTATTATGTGGACATCGCCGAGGGGTACGTCGCGGCCGCTACTCCATATTTTTGAACAGCACAAATGGGTTGAATATATATGTATATATATAATATGACGCAGGTGTGTCTCCGTAGACGGCAGGAGGAAGAGAGCCAGACATGTACACTGACGGGACGGCGTGAGCCGATCGTTGTCGCGGAGAGAAGTGGTGGGAGGCCGGCAAGACTTTTATGAATAATTTTACTAAGTTGATAACGTAGGCCTGCTGTGATTGCGAACATAGGTGGTGCGGTGTGCGGACGGTGTGCGATGGAGCTTAGGTACATAGTACGCGCGACGCACGAACCCGTTATTTTGTAACGTTACACGTGTCATCAAGGTTCTCCAAAATACTTGTTGATCTTGATTGTAGAGGGCGAATACTGTTTTTTTCTTCGTATTTACGTTTACGTATCTCAGCATTTTCCTTTAAAATCTGCACCATTTGTTGAGACGGAGTATCAGTTAACCGTTTTTGATTTTTGTTTCGTGAAAGTTTCAAATCGTTTGAACGCTGTTTAGTTGACGTAAACGTTGTTTCAGTATCATCGACCACGTCGCCATCTTTTACTTGATTGTCTTGAAAGTCATGCCCACTTTCTTTTCCTTCTTCTGACTGACTAGGCGTATTTTCTTCCACTTCAGATTCCTCTGAAACGTCCTCTTGTTCTGCCGCTAAATTACCCTGTGTCCTTAAAAGGAAATTGCGTGTAAAAATTAAAAATTAAATTAAAAATGTATAGGTACCTATTTAAAAAAATATTTAAATAAATGTTTTGTAGTTTTTACTTACTTTCGGCTTTCTAAATAAGGTAAAATAAATGCCATTTGTTGTTCATATTTCCATAAACTTTTTTTTTTAAAAGCCATACCACTCTTTTTTTCTTCACGTTGTCTATTTCTGGCATTACTAAAACATCGTCTTAGCTTTTCCCAGCGTTCTTTAGCTGCTGGCCCTATATTAAATTGGGTTATAACCTTTGTTACATTTCCTATAATTTAAGGTAACGCAAGGTTCTATACGTTATAATACGGTATTATACAAAACAAAAATAAAATACCGTATTTTAATACATCTCTAATTATATCTTTATAATTTTTATTTTAGATTTTTAGCGACGGGGAATTCATTTCGAAACATTGGTTTCAACTACAGATTAGGTTTTAGTACTGTACGAACAATTGTTTATGAAGTTTGTGATGCCATATGGAATAAATTAGGACCAATTGTAATGCCTGAACCTACTGAAGAAACTTGGAAAACGGTAGCGCAAAAATATAAGGATATGTGGCATTTCCCAAATTGTATTGGTGCAATAGACGGCAAACATATTAACATTGAATGTCCTATTACTTCTGGATCAACGTTTTTTAATTATAAAGGAAGCCACTCACTTGTATTATTAGCATTAGTTGATGCTGACTACAAATTTATCGCGGTTGATGTGTGTTCATATAGCCGGAATTCTGATGGCGGAATTTTTTCTAAATCAATAATTGGCAAGAGATTAAGCAGTAACACGTTTAATGTACCGAAACCAATTCCTATAATTGAAAACAGCGAACCACAACCATATGTAGTTGTTGGTGATGAGGCATTCCCACTAACAACTTATTTACTTCGCCCATACAGCCGAAATTATTTAAGAGATAATGAACCTAATAAGATTTTCAACTATAGATCGTCTCGGGCAAGACGTGTAGTCGAAAATGCCTTCGGAATACTAGCGGCGCGATGGAGATGTTTTAGAAAAAACTTAGAGGTACAACCGGAATTCGTTGACAAAATTGTGTTATCATCATGCTGTTTGCATAATATGCTGCAGTGCGCAGATAATGGTTTTGAACCAGAGGACACATCAACACAAAATACCGACTCAGCTCTCACGAATTTAGATTTTTTGAGAAGAAATTGTACTCGTGAGGCGTTTAATGTTAGAGAGACATTCAAAGAGTATTTCATTTCTGAAGTTGGTCGTGTCCCATGGCAACTTGATAGAGTTCGTAAAGGAAGAAACACATAATTTTATTTCGTATCACAATATTCGTTGTTTATTAAATATAAAAATGTATTATTTAATATATTGTAATTGTTAAATAAGCACAATTGTGTTTCGTAAAACTTTATTTATAGGTTTCTATTATGCGTGATATTCACTATGCACTCCCGTAAAATGAACGCATTGTTATTATTAGAACGTAAACAAAATTCTTCCATAGATAATAAAACAACGAAAAACGTTAAATATTTTCTCGATGAAACCACATGAATTTTATATTATATTATATTTTATTTAATTTTATATTATACTATAAAGTTTTATGTACCTACAAATTTTAAATAAACCAAATAAATATTTCATATTCATACCTATCATAAATAATAATATTTATTTATATTTTAACGCACGTTAACACAAATATTCATAACTGGCGAAACAAGGTTTGACGAGTCAGCAAGTTAAAAAAATATTATAATATTAATATTAGTACAACAATTTAACAAATTTGTTACTACCTGAAATATTCAGCTCCTTTCCAACTTCCTCCCACGTTGTTTGCCGTATATTTTGGTCACGGTAATCACGAGATCCGTGATTATATAAAACCGTATGTTCTCGCACCAATTCTATTAATTTTTCTTCCATTTTTTTAAAAAAAAATTGACCTCGAAGGTGAAAAAACTAGAATTTCGGATTTAAACGTGACGTGACATACAGCTAAAAATGCGGATGTTCAGAAAACAAAAACGTGCTTTCACGGAAAACTTTGGTGACGTGATAACAGTGTGGTTCTGTCACATTATAATATATTTATAAACGATACTCCGCATATTTTTATCATTATGTGAGCTCACGTGACAATAATGTGTTCCTACCTTTACCTTACGCTATCCAGTTCCTCGACGACGATGTAGCTTTCTTCCGACCACTCGTGCTTTTTTTTTTTTAATGAACGCTTTTTTGTTGACACTAAACGACACACTTCTGCACACGATTCGCACCACCTACGCACACGATACGCACATGATTTTTACGCTGTGCGCCGATCAATCCGGTTCGTATGGACCAAATGTTCGGACGCTCAGTATTATAAATAATTATTATACTTGTGGACTGTAAAAAACGTAACTTTTAATATTTAAATTTGTTTATTTTTTTTTACATGTTCGGCACTCGCGCGTCGATTGTCGGTTCCGCTTACAACGACTCATACACGAACCTTACAATAATATATTGTTATCATCAAAAAAAAAAAATATAAAACCAAAACATGATTACTCTATACAGAGACAGTGTTGCCAACACACTTATAAAATATACAAATAATAACTTGCGTCGCCGACAACGAACACGTTTGATGATTAGTTGTTGTGTGAACTGTTGTATTGTATATAAATATAGCAAAAGCTATATAGTCATCCCAATCTGTTTGGTTTTTATTGACATAGTGTCTAAGATATTCTGCCAAAGTTCGGTGCGATCTTTCTAAACTGCCATTGGATTGTGGGTATGGTGTAGTATTCATTTTTTCTATTTTAAGTAGTTTGCAGCACTCCTTGAATATTTTACTCATAAATTCAGTGCCACAATCAGTAACAATCGAATCAGGTATGCAATGTTGACATATAAATTTTTCAACAAATGTTTTTGCTACCGAGTTAGCATCATGAGTTACTAATGGAAACGCCGCTGAAAATTTGGTTAGGTCGTCTTGAATGGTAAGTATATATGAATGACCTTCATTTGTTGTTGTTAACGGTCCCACAATATCCAGAAATATTTTTTCGAACGGTTTTTTGGCCGTTGTTGTAATTACCATGGGTTGTTTGATAGTCCTGTTCATGCTTTTATTTTTCTGACACGATTGACAAGAAGCCATGAATTTTTTAACATCACTTTTAAGTCCTTTCCATTGGTGATGTAATTTGTTTCGCTTGATGGTCCTTGACACGCCTTGATAACCGCCAAGTGGAGCATTGTGGAATTCTTCGATTATTTTAATCTTTTCTTCTTCAGAATATTCGATGTCGACATAAATAATGACTTTTATTTTTGAATTTTTGAAAATGTACCTAATAATAGCACGAACTTTCTCCCAGTTTAGTTTATCAAGTTCATTGCCGAATCTAGGTAATCCGATTTTTGTAATATTGTTTTCTTCGCAAAAAATTCGTAGATTAATGATGCATTTATAAAATGTTTCAAAAGTAGTTGTTTGTTGGCATAATTCCTTGGTGATTATAAATGCTAGAGAATTCTCATTGTGTTTAATATGTGTGACTTCTGTGATTTCTTTGTTTTGTTCTTTTAATGTTTCAATTTGACCGAATCTTCTTCTAACTTCTAAGGCTAATCCTTGTGACATCTCAAATTTTTGGACAAACTCGAGTTGGGTCCCAGATTTCAAAAACAGCATGAGTTGGGTCCCGGTATACTTTATGTAATACACGAGTTGGGTCCCGGTATACTTTATGTAATACACGAGTTGGGTCCCGGTATATTTTATAGAGTACACGAGTTGGGTCCCGATATATTTTATAGAGTACATGAGTTAGGTCCCGATATATTTTATAGAGTACATGAGTTGGGACTAGCCTATTTGCGTTACCCAGGAGACACCACGTGGAGGTTGGCTAGAATGTCTCCCAAAAATTTTGTTTTTTGTTATGTTAAGGTCTGATGTAAAAATTATTAAAATATTAAAATTATTATTTAATTAGATTAATTTTAGAAAATAAAAAATAAGTAATAAATATTTGTACTAAAATAAATATAAGCTAAGGAATAAATTTAAATGACACTTCTTTTACAAAATTTAACCGCGTCAATTCTCCACTAGTAAAAGAAAGCATCTTTTCTCTTAAAAAATTTTCTTTTTCTACGGTTTTTTTGATTGGCTGTGTGGCTGAGCTCCGAAGTGATACATAGATTTCACTCTGAATCCCAAGTAACATTTCTACTAAAACAAAAATGTTAGGGTGAGCTGCACTGATACTAGCATTTAATTTTGCATGATAACTTTCACAACTATTTGTGGTGCGATTTGTGGTTGCTGCAAACTCGGCCCAAATATTAGGTGGAAATAATGCATCTTGCTCTATATACGTTTTCAGTAGATAATCGCAAAATGTATCTACAGTTGTATTTACTGGTTTGATGGTCATTAAGTCATCAATAAAACAATCAAACACCTCCTCTGGTTTCAAAAATGGTAAACCAAAAACACACTTAAGATAGTCACTTATATCATTATTGGAACTTTTATACGCCTTCGATAGCCCAAGTTGTTGAATTTTTCGCCACCAACTTTGCGCTAAGTGAAATCTACAACCCCTAATAATAGCATTTGGCCAAACACACTTGACAGACGTATGAATTGCCACCTCAAAATCGACAAAAATTTCGGTAGGTTGAAAATTCAGTTGAAGAGATGTGCAATAACTCACGATATACTGGAAAGCTTTAGTGTAAGTTTCTAATGTTTTATTGGGTAATATATATATTATATATATTAGTTTTTTTAGTTTTTTTAAATGTTGAAAATCATTTAATTTTTATTTATTTATTATTTATTGAATTATATTATATTTATTATTATTAAAAACATTTAGGTACCTATTGACAACGCCCTGTCATTAGGATACAATCCATGGAATGTTAATATTGACATATTGTACATCAACATTTAATAGGTTTATAACGATTGATGAAAACTTTAAAGGTACTTAATATAGTCAATGAGTTTATAACAATAATAATTTAGGTATTCTACCGGATACATCGAATTATTATTGAAGGTACGAGTAATACAGGGTGCAACAGAAAGAACTGACTGATAAAATAACTTTTGTCCTAATCAATGTTTTAAATTTTTTTTTATATATTATATAATTCATAGTCATTTGCGCTACACGTATAGTATACAAAAACTTATATTTATTTTTTAATACTGAAAATAAAAAATTTTAAATTTGATATAAATTTTTTTGGATAAATCAAAATAGTTTACTTCTGAATCTGATTACAAGAACAATTTTTGGTACTCGTCCAATATGCTATCTATCGCACGTTTGATGGTTTAGTATGCTATCTACCGTAAATATTTTATATTTTTATCTACTGTCATTTTATGTTGGTGAAGTATGATATCAAGACGTATTTAAATATTAATTGTCTTACATTTATAATGCAGAATTTCTTCTTTGTCATTTTTGTATACTATGTAGTTATGTATACGTATTTCTGATCGCTCCGTGGAATGATTTGAAGAGGTCTTCATTTAGTTTTTGTAACGAGCGCCACCACTCTTCTTGAAGTTGTGATGGTAATATGTTAGTCGCTCCCCGGGTTTTAATGTTATATTTATTTTTGACGTGTCTCCAAATAGTTTCTATAGTTTGGGTCTCAGCACCAGTTTTTGGATCAATGAAATTTTCTGAATGATTAACCGTTTTGTGGATAAACCTATGTTCATTTAAAGTAGAATACACACGCCATTTATCGGAATATATAGTAGTACCTTGTTCAACTTCATTTAATATAATTGGTAGTAAGGTATTTCGATCACGCTTTTCAACTTTAAAAAAACGTCTCTCTAAAATGCTTTCATGCTTACAACACAAACCAAAAATCCATGGCCCTTGAATTCGTTGTCCATAATTTTGATTATTTATTACTTCATCTTCATCTGAACTCTCTTCATTTTCATCAGACATTTCTTCGGGTTTGTGATCTCCAAGACGGAATCTTCCACGATTATATTTCCTTTTACCTTGGAACAAGATATCATCTATTTGCACAACTAGGCCAGGACCTCCCATTTTTTTACGTTTTTTGAAATTCAGCTACTGCTACGTCTCGACATAAATTATACCAGTCAACAAGTTGATCTTGATCTTTTCGTAAACACCTCGGCTTGTGTTACCTTAATTTGAAATACCCAATACCAAATACTTAATATATTTGACATTTGTATCTGTTTGTAATAAATAATAATTATAACTTAATTTAATATTTGTATTAAATTTTGTACTAAAATCTGTTCTACATTCCTCACTACAGTCACTTTGTGAAACTAGGTGGGATTAGAGACATACAGCAGTGACGCAATTTTTGACTGGAATTTCTGAAATTATGGATTCTCTTCATAAAATAAGCAATTGGAATGATCGAGAATCATCTAGTAAAGCCAAGGTTTTATTGAATTCAATTGAATGCGAATTCGTCATCACTCTTTATGTTGCTTCACATGTATTTTCAATTACACAACCATTGAGCGTAATTTTGATAAACAGTCTGCAGTTAACTACATAAATAAAACTATTGAAATTTTAAATAAACTTAGAATAGACGGCAAAACCGAGTTTAAAGATTTGAACTTCAAAGCTGTGAAACAAATGGATAAATTAGAGATTACTGTAAAAAAGCCAAGAACAATATCAATACAGCACCACAGACAGAATCCAGAGATTACAAATGTAGAAGACTATTTCCGTATAACAGTATACATTCCGTTTTTAGATTTTATGATAACTGATATGAAATCCATATTCACAGAAGAAACATTGGGCGTGTATAATCTTGGAATATTTGTGCTAAAAATAGGTTAAAATACAAGAAAACACAGTACAAATATTTGAATCTATTTGGAATCAGTTTCTAAATATACATGGATTGAATGGCAGATTTGCAAATAGAGAAGCATTTATTGGAAAGTTGCAAGAAGAAATGATTTGGTGGAAAGAATATTGGACAATAATATTATGAATGAGTAGACGTAAACCACTTTAATACGCGCAATAAATCGCGAGGAAAATAGGTCATCAAAATATTGAATATATAGTAGGGTTACATATACAAAACACCTTCAAAACTGTATGCCAATGTAATGTAATACATAATATTATGTTCATTATTTGATAAAATGATATTATTTATTCTGTATATTATTTAACCTTTATCATAGAAGAATCAACGAATATTGTTTATTTCATAAACAAATAAAATGTATAGAACTTGCCTATATCAACCCTTTGTATTAATACACATAGACTGACTATAATATTATTAATTAAATAATGATCATTGATCACTAATATTATTGAAACAGAACCAAGACTCAGATTACAAATGTCAATAAAACTTCCAAGGTGCCATGGTTAAGTGACCTCCAAAAATAACCAAAACAATTCATTTACAAAAAATAGCCTAACCTGTTAATAAAAGTCTTTACAAATTCCCTTTAAGAAATCTATCGCTTATTTTAAAGCAATTCATAGGCATTTGAATTATCACTGTTGATAAACAGGGCATAGCCCATTCGGCTCCCGATTTTCCTAAACGGCTCCCGTTTTCAAAAAGTTCAATTCCCAAACGGCTCCCGTCAAAAAAGGTTTTACGAACAGGTCAATACCCAAACGGCTCCCATCGAAAAAAGTTTTACAATCAGGTAAAATACGTGTAGTAATTCTGTTTTTTACAACACAAATTCCTTCCCACTTCATACAGACTTAGGACTGTCTCTAAAGAGGTGTGGTTAAAAATGTGTTGTTGTTTTTTAAGGTTAAATTATAAAAATTATATTCTGTGAATTAATTGTAAAAAAGTTTTAAAAAATAGACAAAAATGTACCTATGTATAATATAAAAAAAATTTATGTATAAAAATATAAAAAAAAATTATGAAATAGGTAAATTTTTGATGCACAACTTTTTTATATAATCGATGGTAGTTATTTTATTTGATGAAAATTCTCGTATAATGTTTTCAATGAGCTCCTGTTTTTTTGTTGGTTTTGGTGTATTTACACCACTTCGAGCTTTAATTTGTGTTTCGGATTGTATTTCGGTTAGTATGTCAATAACCTTAAAAATATTAGGATGAGCAGAATTGAATTCGTTGTTGAATCTGCTGTGGAACGATTCACAGCCATTTGTGGTCAAAGCAAGGGAAGATGAACATTCAGCCCACATTTCAGGAGGAAAACGACTATCTGACATCATATAATTTTCAAAAATATAGTCGAACACTTTGTCCACTTTATCATCTATCGGTTTGATAGCCATTAAATCATCTGTAAAACAGTTCAATACTTCTGACGGTGGTAGGTAAGGAAGGCCAAATAAATATTTTAGAGATTTTCCTATTTCAGAATCTTTGTTTCTAAATTCTGATGCAAGTCCAACTGACTGAATCTTCCGCCACCAACTTTGACCCAAATGGAATCTACATCCCTTTATTTTTACTGATGGCCACGTTTTTCGTATTGCAAAATGAATAGCCTCTTCAAAATCTACGAAAACAACTTGTGGGTCAATGTAATCACACAATGCTGAAAAAGCTTTTCCGTAGGTAACCGAGGTTTTATTAGGCAAAAAACAGTAAATCAGGGGAAGATAGTATCCGTTATGTAAAACATGGATGGTAAACATTTGGTAAAAAAATTTTGGACAACACTTAAACGTGCCATCAACATAAATACTACGGCTATTCTTGAGAATGTTCAAGTTGGTGTTACATGTAAGAATAACAATATTTTAAGCTGTATCATTATGAAATAAAAAATTCTCGCCTGTCAAAGTCTTAATACCAATTTTATCTAAAGCATCCTGCGCTTCCTCTGTCGATTTAGGTAATTTTGCTAGTAATTTTGAACGTGCATAATATACTGTCTTACGAATAGCATTGACATCTTGTGTGGTCAAAACATGTAAATCATTAGGTACAAGTTCACTTCGGAGAAGTTTCGCGGGCCTTTCGTGCAAATTTTCTTGCGCTTTACGCTTTAAGCTATTGCTAATCTCCCTCCTCCTTAAAACACTGACATCTAATTGCTCGTGGTTATGGTCCAGATGTTCATCGTACCTTTCACCAATACTGTTTTGCTTAAAATAAGCCTTACAGCTACGTGTTGTACATTTCCAACGCTCCGCGTCGTCAGCGAGTTTTTTGTGAAAAGAAAACCAAAAATGTTCTATAAATTTTTTTTCACGGATTTCACTTGACATCTCGGAACATACACACAACGCGACGGCGGCGGATATCGTGAACAGACTGAAGTTCAAACGAACTGCACAAGCCGACACGATTGTGTGCCATATCCATTATCTATTATCGCATAATCGGTCGATATTTCCAATATGCTATAGATTAGATATCGATGATATACGAGTCATATATACACGACGAAATAATATACACAAGCTTTGGCGATTATGATACTACTACTACTACTATACTAGGTTATATTATAGTGCATTGACATCAAATGTCATTAGAGTTTAACCAAAGGATAGACGTAGCATATAACTATTTATACTTTATAAGAATTTTCCACTTTGCCCGTAACATATATAAAATATAAAATATAAATAAAATAAAATAAAATAAAATATTATTACAAAATATAAAAAAAATATATAAAAATATTGTAAAATCGTGTGTCTTAAAATGTGACCGTACCGAATCGTGTTCTACCACTTTTTTCGACGGGAGCCGTTTGGGTATTGACCTGTTCGTAAAACCTTTTTCGACGGGAGCCGTTTGGGTATTGACCTGTTCGTAAAACCTTTTTTGACGGGAGCCGTTTGGGAATAATAAACAATAGACGGGAGCCGTTTGGGTATTGACGGATAAACAATTGTTTGCTGATTTAAAATACTTGAAAATTGAATAAAAATTTTCTTATAAGTTGGTCTTATAGCAATTCAAAAATGATGAACAGTGATAAAACCGACTTTGTCGGAAATCAGGTTTGAGTAAAAATTCTCGTTTTTTTCCTTATTTTTCATTTGTTTTTCACGGCTCTTATGAAAACTACTGGGAAAATTTTACTTTTGACCCCCCCAAAGTACCAACTAGATTCACTTTCCTATCAGAAAAGGTATTGTTGAAGAAAATTGAAGCATTTTTACTGTTCTGAAGGGCGTCGCCTGATTGCGGCCCAAAGTAACCTTTTTACCTTTTCATCTATCCCGATTGCGGCCCATACATAATAGGTAGGAAATACTATTTAAGACTTAAGTGGTTATCAAAGTTTCCATTCGAAATTCAATTCACTATTTTATACGTCACATCCAAGTATATTTCAATTTTTGGAAATTTTGAAACAATGCCAAACAGATACTAAAATAAAAATGCAATCTATAGTTTGTACTCCTCAGGAAACAACTAAACAAATTATAAAAAAAAAATGTATACAAACTCAAATTACAAAATTAGAAAACTTTGAAATATCTAATTTTGATTTTGTAAAAATAATGAGTTTTAAAAATGTACCCCTAACACTATAATTTAACACTACATTTAGTTTTTTCTTATCAACTATTTACTGATATAATATTTGTACTACGTATAATTTTTTACTGTAAACAATTTATTAATTTAATATTTGACAATTTATTGACTTTAATGACATATTATTATATTATGATTTGTATATAACTCCATTCTTTTTTATTGTAAACAATTTATTATTTGACTATTTGTATATAATATATAATATTAAAATTAAAAAATTCACTTGCTATGTACTTAAATACTTTTGAATTTACACTTATTTAACACTAAAATACTAATACTTTATAATTTGGTTATTTATTAAACAGTTGTTAATAAAATCGGAAATTAATTTAATTATTTTACTAGGAAAGAAATTATTAATTTACGAAGTATTTACGAAGTATATTCAATTTTAAAAATTTGACAACATTTTCCTATACAGTTTTTCAAATATTTTCAAAATGCCAAATATTTTTTTTTTTAATAATTTTAAGCTATTTTGTGAACCAATGTGAGTTGGGACGCAATCGGGATACTTATATTTGGCATAAAATACGACTACCTGAATTCGGGCCGCAATCGGGCAACTCCGGTTCTGAAAGGTCTCAGAAAAAAAAAAAAAAAAAACACACATCATTGTATAATCAATACATCAGAATCTAAAGCAATCCAGTAGTCATGAGGATATGTTGAATGTCATGCATATCACAGAAATCTTTAAAAGCATGGGAAGTAAAACAAGGCCCACGATCGGATACCATACGGATAGGCTTATAGTAATAAGAAAAATATTCAACTAATTTAGAACAAGCTTCTTTTGAGGTAACCGTAGGGACCTGATGAAGGGTTAAAAATTTACTAAATGCATCTACAATTACAAATATGTACTTGAAACATCCAACGGTTTTGTTTAAGGGTCAATAGTGGTCAATAGTGGTAAATATGTATTGTGTGAAATGGCTTGGTACCTTTTTCGATTAGCTTAAGAAACTCTTCCCTACTTTTGGAGAAAACACTATGCATTTGAGACAGTTTTCAATATGTCTCTTAAAACATTCATTCATTTTAGGAAACCAATATACCCTTTTGATTAATTCTAATGTTCTATACCGACATGGCCCATATCATCATGATAACTCCTAATGACTAGGTCACGGCAGTGCCGTAGCCGGGGGGGGGGGGCACGTTACCACCCCGAAATCCTTTCCTTTTTTTTTTTGGTTGGCCAAATTTTTAAATTTATATAATTCAAGATAAATCTATGATAACGAATAACAATAAAAATTATTAATTTTATAATTTTGTATTCATAAATGTAAAATAGTAAAGATAATCACAGACTTTAGATAAGAAATACAAGTGTATTCCATTTTTATTGTGAACACGATTATGGTTTGATTATAAGTATCATATTATATTATAACATGTTTTGTGCTCAAGCGCCAAGTGGTATATAGTTAATGGTGACATGGTATATTATTGTTCTATGATTATAGTTAGTGTGTTTAAAACACATAGTAATAATATTGATGTAATATTCTTAATATAGCTACATTAATTAATAAATTAATCTATCAGTAGGTAGTATATATTTGTATGTTCACAGCCAGCTTTTTTTTTCGCCGCGGTAATTTCGCTAAGTTCAAGGGAGAATGTCTCCCTCGAGCACACTGATTTTACCGTAACACAAATCACGGGGAGATTACACACTCGTTGTCCACCTATTTGCCCCTTACACAAAAAATTTTACTGTATAGAATTTTACGGGGAGATTTCAAATTTTTTATCCACGAATTCCTCCCTTGCACAAAATATTTACCGTATTTTAAAATTACGGGGAGATTGCACACTCAAAATCGGTTTTGCCCCTTACTCGTAAATATTTACCGTATACATGACAAAACACTTTTTTTCATCCTACCAAACTGAAATAATGTTAACCGAATTTATATATATATTTTTTTTGATTATGTTGGTTAGACTGTTATATATATATTTTAATTAATAAATATTTATAAGTTTAAGTTATAAAACTGAAATTTTTTTTATATTCAGTCACTTATGATCCGTCGTTTATTCAAGTTGTGTTTCATTTTCTCTCATTAAAGTGTTTTATAAGTTATTATTTTAATTTCAAATAAAATGAATTTACTAAAATGTACAAACGATTTTCAAACATTAGTTTACCGTATACAAAGTAATCCTACCATGGTTCATCCAGAATTTTCTTCATTTTCATCAAGATTTAAAACATTCAAATTATTCCCTTCAAATACTACACAAAATAAATATTCATTATCTGAATGCGGTTTAAAATATTCAGGAGTGGAAGACATCGTTGAATGCTTTTGCTGTGGAATTATTCTTCATAATTGGGAAAGGCTGGACGATCCATGGATTGAACATTGCAGATTCAGCCCAAGATGTTTATATGTGTTATTAATGAAGGGTAATCAGTTTGTTCAAAACGTATTAAGTAAATATTGTAAAACCGAAAATATTTGTAATTGTGAAACTGGGTCATATGATACAGTTTGCTAATTCATGTTTTTTTATGTTATAATAAATAAAAAAGAAATATTGATTTCCATAACTACTTATATGTACTAATATTTGATTTAATATCTCGTGAACGTATAGCCTAGTGGGTTAGAGCGTGTGGTGTTAATTTAAATGTTTTCAGGTAGCAGGTAATACATGTTGTGTTGCAATCTCAAAAAAAAAAAAAAAAAAGGTAGCAGGTAATAGTAAGTATATGTAATTCTCCCCGACTCCCCTCCACTACATGCAGTAGCCGACTATGCTGTACGTTCACATTTTTTTTTATTTTTTGCAGTTTTTTTTTTATCCATCAGGTTTAGTATATAATATGTATGTAAAGGAAAATAATCTCAGTTTAAAGTTTGGTTCCCGACGGTTATATTATATCACGTTTTTTAAAAAAAAAAAAATAATTACGTTTATAGTTTAAAAGATTTTTTAAGCATTTAAAAAAAAAAATAAAAAAAATAAAACATAACCATCAAGATACTTTAATTAATGATGAGTCTACCGATAATTGTATCAAAATCGGTTTTCGACGTACGGCCATTTGGAAAGAAAAGTGTTACAGTCGGACTATTAATTAA
>JANEHU010001352.1:0-50366 GCA_027563435.1 Nasonovia ribisnigri | reverse complement strand
GTAATTTTGAATTTTTATTACACTAATAGTTTATCCACACATTTCACGATTGGGTTTTTGAAGTCGTTATTCGTTTGTGCAGCATTAGTTCTGAAGTAAAACCAATCTAGTTTGATTGATGAGTCTTTAATCTGGTAGGTACCAATACCAAATGTTAGTGTATCATTAAATAATTGTTATGGAAATTACCTTGTAAGTTTTTAAGTCTTACTAACAAATTCAATATAAATCATAGATAATTCATATTTTTTTACCGTATGTGTATGACCATTTATGTATATCCATTGTCCTTAAAAATATGTAAAATACTAATATACCTACAATACCGATCGTGGCAGTTAATTCAGGGGCGATTTTGTGAGGGGGAGGATGGGGGTTGTCCTCGAATATCGGCAACTGTAAGTACTAGTCGGCAATTTTCAGAAATCGCAAAATGTACCTAATGTATTATGAGATAGTTGAAATTTTCATATTATTAACACGTAAAACTAATACACATAAAGCATTAAAATATAGTTTACTCGTAATAAATATTCTTAATTATTTTATAAATGTCGGATAATCAAAGATTAGGTACCCCCAGGAAAGCCAATATTATATTGTGTTTGTGTAATAAAATTGTTTCCACTTTTCACTAATATTGTAAATATTATAGTTATAGTTATTCTAGGTTATTTAATATGTAATTTCGTCCAAATTTGAACTTAAAATGACCATAAAAATAAACTGTGCTAGTGTATTTTTTAGATTTTTTGGAAACAGAATTATCTACTTATATGGAATCTTGTTTTAAATATTCAATCCTTAGCTATAAAAACTGAACATTTTGTAATTTATTAATTACAATGATTGATAATTTTCGAGATTTAGATAAATTCTGTCAAAATTCGATCTTTAAATGCTTATAAAAAAAAATTGTGCCTATGTATTTTTAATATTTTTCAACTGATATTGTAACAATATATCAGGAACCTTGTATTAAATTTTTACACTTTTTGGCCCAACAGATAAAACTTTATTGATATTTATAAAAAAAAAAACTAAAAAAATTGAAAACTGAAAATGTCCGTAAACTGCTCAAAAAGAGTCGAAATATTTTCAAAATTGTATGGTGTACGGGAAATGCTAATATAAACATTCAGTAAAATTTCCATGTATCTACAGTTATTCGTTTTTGAATTACAACAGAGTAAGAAAATCGCTACATGAGAAATCGAGTGAATATCCAATGTTGTAAAAATTTGAATTTAAAACGCTCATAAAAATTTAATTTGACGATCTTATAGAAATTTTTTTTTTGATAAAGGTAGATAATCTTATAAGGAATCTTGTATTACATTTTAAAATCTTAGATTTAAAAAGAAAAATTTTTACGAATTCTTAACTCAAAATAATTTGCTAATTTTCGTGATTTTTCCATATTTTGTCAATTTTTGAATTTAAATGCTTATAAAAAAAAACTGTGACTAACGATTTTTAATATCTTTCATCTGCCTTTGAAACTATTTACTAGGAGCCTTCTATTAAATTTTCAAGCTTTTTTGACCGACGAATAAAATTTTATTGATATTTCTAGAAAAAAAAACTAAAAAAAAATGGAAAATGAAAATGTCCCTAAATAGTTCAAAATAAATCAAAATATTTTGAAAATGTTATCGTGCATAGAAAAGGCATATACAAACAACCAGTCAAAATTTCATGTTCCTACAGTCATTTATTTTAAAGTTACACCAACAACCAAATTCAATTTTCTGAAAAATCGATTTTGCGTAAAAATTCCCGTTTTTCCTTAATTTTTATGTTGTTTTTCCCGGCGCTTGTGAAAACTATTGAGAATTTTAAATTTTGACCTCCCCAATGCACCAACGATATTCACTTTCCTATCAGAAAAGCTACTGAAGTCGAAAATCGAAGCATTATTTTGACTACTTATCGTGTACACAGACACAAAAATAAAAAATAAAAAAACACACATCATTGTAAAATCAATACATTCATCGTTTCACTCAGAATCTAAAAACAAACTTAAGAAGTATGAAAAAATGCAATTCAATTTTAAAAAAATATGTGAAGAGTAGATAGAATAGATAGTATGATAGAGATAAGCAACGCGATCTACCAAATTTTTTATTAGCTATACCTCATATACCACAAGGTTTACATTATAAATTATATTATGATACATTTATGTTTAATATTGACAATATTAATTCAATATTCATTTAATTTTATACTTGAAATTTAATTTTAACTTATTAGGTGTACATTTTTTACAATTTTACCAACAATAAACGTATACAGATATACAGCTCTACAACTCCTTTTCAACCAGGATTTATATAACATCAGAAGTAGGTACTTATAACAGTGCATACATGTGAATCGTGGTAAAAAAAAGTCCGATATTATAATATAGGTACCTACATAAATATATTTTTAAATAATTTATTAAAAAAAAAATTCAATGATTATAATTATGTATTTATGTACCTACTTATTATAGTATCATAACTTATATAAAAAAATTGAAATAATTATTACATACAAATAAAATATACATAATAATATATTATAATGATTTCTTAATTGGATTGAGTATTAACTATCGTCATATAAAAATAAAATATAATATATTAAAAAAAATAATCAATGATTATAATAATTATGTACTTGGTATCATAACCTATATTATAAAAAAATCAAAATAATATATTAAAATAAGTATCAACTATCACCATAAAAAATATAATATATTTGACAAAAAAATTCAATGACTATAATTGTTATCTAGTATTATGACTTATCAGTTTAATTAACTAACTGTCATCAAAAAAAAAAAAATGAATAATGTCAGGTAAATAATTTAGTTACAATTTATATTAATACTAATAGGAAGTTTGATTAATGATTATGCATCACATGGTATTTTTCCTTTTACCTCATTATATGTACCGGGATTTTTCACCGTTGACTTTTTATACCTCAGACTTCTTTTACTTTGAACTTTTTGGTAGTATACCCATAAATGTTAATTGATACAGGTTCGAAGCCTTTCCCAAGCTTACAATCAAAATATGTGTTAATCCTGAAATAAAGGCACACAAACGATCTACCAAAACAGAATTTAAAAATGTCTTCGTTTTTACAATATCTCCTGAAATAATAATGCAAAAACGATCGGACTTCGTGCAGAAACGATTAGCACAATCAGAATTTGAAAATTCTAAATCGGGGGGGGGGGGGGGCTGCCATTTCTACGGTCTCCGATTTTGTTTTTGCGATATCTCCGGAAGTAATTGTGCACAAACGATGCACAAACGATTGGCGCAATCAGAATTTCAAAATTCCAAATCGGGGAGGCTGCCGTTTCTGCGGCCCCCCGAAATTGATTTAGGGATAATCTCCACAGTTTTTGTGCACAAACGACCGGACTTCGTGCACATTCGTGCACAAACGATGCACAAACGATTGGCACAATCAGAATTTAAAAATTCCAAATCGGGGGGGCCGTAGAAATGGACCCTCGAATTTGTTTTTGCGATATCTCCGGAAATAATTGTGCACAAACAACCAAACTTCGTGCACATTCGTGCACAAACGATGCACAAACGATTGGCGCAATCAGAATTTGAAAATTCCCAATCGGGGGGGCTGACCCCCGATTTTGTTTTTGCGATATCTCCGGAAGTAATTGTGCACAAACGATCGGACTTCGTGCACATTCGTGCACAAACGATGCACAAACGATTGGCACAATCAGAATTTAAAAATTCCAAATCGGGGGGGCCGTAGAAAGACCCTCGAATTTGTTTTTGCCACATCTCCGGAAATAATTGTGCACAAACAACCAAACTTCGTGCACATTCGTGCACAAACGATGCACAAACGATTGGCGCAATCAGAATTTGAAAATTCCCAATCGGGGGGCTGCCGTTTCTGCGGCCCCCCGAAATTGATTTAGGGATAATCTCCACAGTTTTTGTGCACAAACGACCGGACTTCGTGCACATTCGTGCACAAACGATGCACAAACGATTGGCACAATCAGAATTTGAAAATTCCAAATCGGGGGGGCTGCCGTTTCTACAGCCCCCCGAATTTGATTTAGGGATAATCTCCACAGTTTTTGTGCACAAACGACCGGACTTCGTGCACAGTCGTGCACAAACGATGCACAAACGATTGGCGAAATCAGAATTCAAAAATTCCAAATCGGGGGCCTAGAAATGGACCCTGGAACAGGAAAAACGATTACGGCGTTTGTATTATTCGATCTCGCGTATTTTATACATTTCGAACTAGGAAATGAAAATATTGTGATTTGTAAAAAATAAAACCGTACGAAGTATATTTTTTTTTCATGTCAGTTTCATTTATTACAATTTTACAATTTCTCATTGATTGTGTCTTGCGCATCGACTTTGACAATCGCCATGGAGTATAAATGATATATATATATGTATTATACGTAATATGATGAATCCACAGGTCTAATAAAATGCAACTTTTTACATCAAAGAGTTCCGTGTTTAGGAACAATTTGATGGTGTATAGATATTAGAAGCATATATAGGCATATTTATTTTTATGAATCTTTTAGTAAAACTGTGATTATAAATAAATGTAATTTCTGGTTTTTAGAATTTATAATAAAGTAATAAATACATAAAATTGACAATAGGTAGTACCTACATATACCGACTATAATACCAACTAGATTTATAAAATTCCAAGTTTAACAATTTCACCGAAAACTGTCTAATTTAAAATGTATTATAATTAGGTATTTAATATGTCAATTTTAATTGTATAGGTATATTTTATATTTTAAAATGATGTGTGTTTCTAATTTTTATAACCTATTTTTTTTGTGTCTGTAGCTTTGATTTTTAACTTCAGTATCTTTTCTTTTCCGATGGGTAAGTGAATTTAGTTGATGCATTCGGGAAGTCTAAATTTAGAATTCCCCGTAGATTACAAACGTCTGCACTATTAAACAAAAAAAATTAAGAAAAAATTTTGGTTCTCGGTGTAACTCTAACATATGTACCGTAGTTCGTAGATACATGAAATTTTCACTGAATGTTTATATTAGCATTTTCTATACACCAGAAATTATTTTGACCCATTTTGTGCTATTTATAGCCATACAAAATTTTCTTCTCTTAAGTTTTTCTATTTTATAAAAAAAAATGTATGTACTTAATTTAAAATTACTATATGTGGGTTTTTAAACTTCTATATTTTGATATACAAATATGATAATATTCAATATTATGCAAAGAATATTAATTGAACTAAATATAACGTATTTAAAATAACAATATAAAATATCCTAGTCTGACAAGCCGTCTCCCGGTCTCCGCTCTGAAGTGTTTTTCGTATACAATGATATTACCTACCTAAGACTAAAACGTAAATGTAAGCCTCTAAAGAATAGGTAATCAAACTTACGAATACATGTCGACTCTTCGGGTTAAATATAGGTGTAATATACAATATTACAATATCAAATATTCACATTAAACAATTAAAATAAACTTAATAAAATAAAACATTTACATTTTAAATCATATTAATTAGCAAGATATGTTTAAGTATCATAATACATAAAATACATTTACCAATAAAATAGATTATGTACATATTATTACAAAGTACATTTTCATTGATACAAAATAACATTATTAATATTAAGGTCGCAGCTGCGGGTTAACGCATAAACAAGATTATTTCAATACAACAATTTAATATCGCATGAATATTCATTTGTAGCATTGCATACATATCACAGTATCACACTTATAACATTTATATGATATTACTTGATGATACATTAGATATTATATTTATTGAACAATTATACAATATTGCATTATTGTTACTTAGTAATATTTATATGCGTTCGAAACTGAATATAGTGGCATTGTGGCAACGTTTTGCAACTTAAATTGCACAGTAGGTAGATTACACATCTTTTCTGGTCGTCACGGTAATGTAAGTTAAGATGAGCATTGAATACTCCACTCGGTATGTACTAATTTTCGACTTCACATACGATCGTAACTGGTCGACCAAACATAAAATAAACAATTTTTTTCAACAGTCAATATTAACCCTTTCGCTGTTACACTATTTATACACTGTAACCTGTGTATACTACGTAAAATAAAATATTTTTAAAATTTTGAAATCTATATGATTTACTTATTTATGTTTAAAATAATGCAACCCAAGGTTTCCCAAACTTGTACGGTTACCGGCAAATGAGAGTATTATAAAAATTCAGGGACGTAATAGTCCATAGACGTAATAGTATACCTATGTCTGGAGCAATGAATGGTATAAATGATTTGGACGTAATTGTATAATGTATATACATCTGGAGCACTGAATGGGTTAATATATGCGTTAAAATTTTGGTAAATGAACGTATAAAGTGTTATATATTAATACATTTTTGGGTGCTCAAAACCATGGAAAAACACAAAAATTGACTAAGAAAATTAGTGTAGGTGCCTACACATATTATGTATACCCACCCATGCGTAGTTCATAGCCAATCAAAAGATTTAACCTGCAGTATATCGAGTAATCGCGGCGTGTATTGGCCGATGTGTTCGACGAAAAGGGTTGATGGTGGCTTTGCGACGATGTAATAAACGGTTTAATCTCGTCACGCGTTTCTGCGGTCGTCGGTATACTGCATAATACACAACATACGCAATAAAATATATAGCAGCAAGTCGACGACGGCGATGACGACTGGTCGAATGATCGAACGCGGGTTAGGTCTCGTCTGCGGGAGACTTGTGCTGAGAGAGGGTGTGCAGGCGGATCGTTTGTGTCCGTCGCAGATTCGCATTGGAAAAAAAACGAATAAATGGGAAACGGCGTCGTCGACGGTTTCAAGTGGGCGCGTGTCGCACACGCGTGCTGCGCGGCCGATAATAATTATTTATTTATGTTAATGTGTATCGGTGCCGCCGAACACGGTGACTGCAGCAGGCGACGTAACCCCGGCACCCACCAGTACGAATTTCATAACTTTAGATTCTGAACGAATTCTGTATTGATTTTAGACATGTATGTTTTTTTGTCTGCGATATAGGTGTAGTATATGATAATGGTTCGATCTTCAAAGGTTTTTTATAGCAACTCTTAAAAACCTAGGTTTACCTAGTTTATAGGTAAAGTTTAAGTTCACCGACAGATCAGTTACATCAGGCTCTATTATAGGTACTAATAAGTTATGAAAGGTAATTTAAATGATTATTAAATCTACAAATAAGTTGTTTTCATCAAAAACAAGTAAATAATATTACATATATCATGATATTATATTCGATTAGAACTACTCTGATGTACATGAGGTGTCGAATGTGCCTATCTCGTCATTCAGTACAGCCCGCTGCACTGACGCACTGTTTAAGTACGTACCTATGTGTTCAATTTGAATGCAATGATAAATAATTGCATACTCGAAGTTTTTATTGATTTCATATAATATATTTGTTATTAATTTCTTTATAAATTATGAGTCACTGAAGAACGATATGTGAGTAGGTTCGCGGTATAAATAAATAAGTATGTAATAGCTTAAAATTAATCTTATAATATTTTTAAAATATCATTGCGTGTATTGTAAATAAATTATGAAAATAAACGTAGAAGTTTCAATAGGAACACATGAACAGTGTTGTATATAAATCTAATCAGAAATCACCCTAACAAATTAAAAATTATAAGTAGGTACTAGGTATACTTTATTCAGGATTTGAATGCTCAAATACGCGGATGATTACTATGATAGCTGAGCCGCCGGCAGTCATATTAATTAAGGTTAGCAAATGCCAAATACTATATATTATATAGGTACTAATAGTATTTACTCATAGTCCGTACCATATTACCATTGAATAAAGATAATTGCCGACGGCTCAGTGATCAGTATTCAGTATTCATGTGCGAATATGGGCATTCTTATCCTGAATAGAGTATAGATATATTGTTTGCCTTGGAAAAAATATCGGTATTTTAGATATGGGTGGAGTGAATAAGTGCAAATCTGTTTGGAATAAAGGACAATGCATTTTTATTTTATATGCATTAAAATATGTTATATAATACATTTTAATGCATAAGAAAGTATACAACCATATATTTTGACCAAGACCTCGAAAATCCTAAAGCCTCTCCTAAATCACTAGAGCTCTTAGTGCAATGTGCAATAAGAAGGAATAGTATAGCCTATAGGATGCATGTTTAACGAAATATATTTTTTTTTTTAACTTAATTTTTAAACACACAATCAGTAATTTAAATTTACAGAAAGCATGTATGCGGATATACATTAAATGTGACGCGTAAAAAAGAAGCCACCCAATAGGCTCAGAGGCGGAACTAAGATATTTTATGCCCGGGGAGAATATATTAAAATTACGCCGAATCATAGACCAAGGCTGAAAATAAATCATTCACTATACAATTGTTTTCTAATAACTAGAAATACAATTATAAACATACTACATACTTATCGACTTTTAAACACATAATAATGTTAACTAACAAAGTTAAAAATATCAAGCTAGTTCTTACTCATAGACAGTCTTGTAAAGTACTTGAGTAAAAGTATTCAAATACTTTTTAAGTTCACAAATACGTATTCTAAATACATTTGAAAAAAGTACTTGTGCACAGTATTTGAATACTTTTTTGAACGTATCTGTATTTAAAATTGTATACTATCTATTTTTAAATACTTTTTTCGTCTTACTTTATAGTTTATGTGCAGGGACGCTAAATTTAAATTAAATAATACAAATTGAACAACCTCTTGATTTATAGTATTTTATGGTACATACAACAAAGACTAAAAAATGCTACATTCTTATTCTAATGATTAAATTTATCAATAAGAACATAAGATCGAGGTAAAAAGGTTAAAAACATTGAAAAAAAAAAGTATTTAAAATATCTATAAATACTACTTAAATTTAGAAAAAAATTGATATGGCACCTTCAGGTTTCTAATGTTCAACAAATCTATATAAGGAAATCATTAATATTTAAATTGACAAAAAAAACCATTTTAATAGGAACATGGGAGCCCGCAGCTAATAATTTTTTAAGAAGGAAGTAAAAAGGTTTAGAAATTTATATGGTACTAGCTTGTTAAAGTTTAAAAAACTATTTAAAAATATTTTTAAAAAAAAAGATGAAGTATTTGAAAGTATCTGTATCTGTACTTGAATACTAATATTTGAAAATATCTATATTAAATACTATTGATACTTGAATACTTTTTAAAAGTATCCTTTACAAGACTGGCCAAACCCCAAAGTAGGTACTGAATGTTTCCAGATATTGCAATAAGTGCAAGTTGTTCACTGTTGATAATAATGCAGCTCACTATAGGTATTATTTTATTTCCTGCTCTTTCATTTTATTATTGTGTGGCTCATGATTCTCTTCTCACTCAGCCCCCCTGTATTGGAAGATTAATAATATTGTCTCACAGAAAGTCACGTTGAGTAATGAGAAATGAAAAATAAAAAAGTATTTTGGGTTAACACTAGAGTTTGAAAACATTTTGGTATACCTACAATCTACATATTATTACACTCCAAAATATAATTTAGCACAAATAATAATATATTTATTTCGAGTTCACTAAACGGATTTAATTGTGCCGCCCACTTCATCAAGTGATAAATTAGAATACACGTCCTAATCAAAAACTTCTTAAGGAGTGACAAAAAATTTAGAGGGGAACGTTGGAGCCCGCAGACAAATACTTCTTAAGGAGGAAGAAAAATAATTTAGAAAAAAATGTATATAGCACCAGCTATAGGCCGTTAATGTATAAAAAAGGGGGTCAAGTGGATGTCGCTCCGCAGTACAGTAGATTACAAGTAGGTCACTGTATAATGGATGGTATTAAATTTGAATTCAATGATATAATAATATAATGATATTATCAATGTATACGAAAAACGATACTGAGCGGAAACGGTATTATATTGATATTGTTAATACACGGTAGCTGGTAAGTTGAATTAATATTATTCTTATTATTTAATTACTAACCTGAAATTATGTGATGCTGGAAAAATAATATAATATATATACTTTTGCTCGTTAATATTGATTTTAATATGTAATTTCGTCCAAATTTTAACTTAAAATATATCTAAAAAATAACAGGTTTATATATTTTTTAGATTTTTTAATTACATTTACATTACTATTTATTAGAATATTTGTTTTAAATTTTCAATCCTTAGTTATAAAAACTGAAAATTTTAAAATTGTTTAATTACAATGATTGATAATTTTCGAGATTTTGATGAATTTTGTCAAAATTTGAACTTTAAATCCTTATAAAAAAAATGTGTGCCTATGTATTTTTAATATTTTTTAATTGCTATTGTAACAATATATCAGGAGCCTTGTATTAAAATTGCATTATTTTTGGCCCAACAAATAAAAATGTATTGGTATTTATATAAAAAAAAACTAAAAAAATTGAAAATTAAAATGGCCCGTAAAAAACTCAAAAACAGTCAAAATATATTCAAAATTAGATGGTGTATAGAATAAGCTAATATAAACATTCAGTGAAATTTTAATGCATCTACAGTTATTAGTTTTTGAATTGCAACAAAATAAGAAAATCGCTACATGAGAAATCCAGTGAATATCTAATCTTGTAAAAATTTGAACTTAAAATGCTCATAAAAATTTATTTTGACTTGCTTATAAACATTTTTATATTGATAAAATTAGGCAAATTTATGAGGAATCTTGTATTATATTTTCAAATCTTAGATTTAAAAAGGAAATTTTTTATGAATTTCTAACTCAAAATAAATTGCACATTTTCGTCAATTTTACGTATTTTGTCAAAATTTGAACTTTGAATACCTATAAAATAAAATTGTGACTACGGATTTTTAATATTTTTCATCTGCATTTAGAACTATATATATTAGAAGCCTACTATTAAATTTTCAAGATTTTTTACCCAACAAATAAAATTTTATTGACATTTATAGAAAAAAAACTAAAATAATTGGAAACTGAAAATGTCCGTTATCAGCTCAAAATAAGTCAGAATATTTTGAAAATACTAGGGTGTGTAGAAAATGCTTATATTATACATACTTACTAGTTACTATACATATAGTAACTTTAAAGTTCGATTTATTATATGATTGTATTCGAGGAAACATTTCGATCAGAAGAATTATATAGAATAAACGTAAAATAATTTAACATCGAGACTTTTACCTATATTATTTGACGAAAATAAATTAACACAATAATTTATTTGTGATTGAAATCAAACTCTACTTATAAAATTGACTTTGAACGGAGTCACGCGTTACACGTTTATAATAATCATTAAAATAATAATTAACATTCTGTATCAATAAATCATACTTGGAAAATATACCAACTTATTATTTATTGTATTAAAAATTTCATCTTAGTACGACTAGACTTAAATACTAAATATTTACCCAATACCGTAAATTTATCATACTTTTTTAATGGTGTTATTAGTTTGGGTCAATCATTAATCAATTCAGAAATAGTTGCGATTATCTACCAAGGCCAAATAAATTGATACAATACATTTATGAGAATTAAGTATTCTAATAAGAATAATATATTATAATAATAACGACCGCTCAATATTTAAAATAGAAAACATCTTTTATTCACGAACATATTTTTAAAGTAGTATTTTTAAATGTTATACCTATATAGGTAAAAACAATTTAATTTATAAGAAAATAATGAACAGCAATTAAATATAAAAACATGGGATTAAAATTAGTTGAACAAATTTCAGTTTTAAGTATCTGCACAAATTAAATTAATGTTGAATGCATAAAAAAAAAAATTTGAACATTAACAATTGTATATAGTGGTGTGTGTTGAATTTAAAATTCCAACCGATGTATAGTTCGCATCGACATTCAACGGGAAACATTTATAAAAAACTTAAATAAAAATAATGAACAAAAAAACCAAAAATTGTTCAGTTTCTTACACGGTAAGTTTACAACTATTCCTTAGATCTATGTAGGTACATCTAAAACGGCCGCGTTAAAGTCGTTAATTTCGTTTTGTCTATTTTTTGACGTTTGATTTTGGCGTTCGATTTGGTTTCGGCATTTTTAGTCGATTTTCGGTCTCCAGCAGCCGACCCGATCTCTAAATCTACAGGAGATATATTGACGGTCTCTGTGCTCACCGGAGTATCTTTTCCTTCTGAAGTCGTTGTGGACGTCTTACGTACGACCACCGCGGCGGCAACATCTTCATTGCCGGCTGTCAAATCGAATTCACCTAGTCCTACATTTGATATACGCGACCCATTCCGTTCGTTATCCAAAAAATTTGCAATATCGTCCGTGTCCATCGTGACGTCACCCGTCTTCAGGACCAACGTAGATTTGGATCGCGATTTTCCTAATTTCAACAAGCCGGAACCGGTCCGGGACAATTTTTTAGTAGACGCAGACTCGTCCGCGGCTTCTTGGATGTCGTCGTCCATCGGTTGAGAGATCGACCTTTTAAATATTTTGGGCATCGACATGGACTTCTTAGACTTTTCCGGAGACTTTGTGTCACGCTTGTCGGGCTCGTCGCCTTCCACATTCTTCGGTGATTTGCTTTTGCTGCGGTTTAATTTCAATCCGGACTTACCGATCTCCATCTTTTTATCGCCGACGCTCACGCTGATTCCGGATTTCCCGACACCAAACTGGAAACCAGACAGTTTTTTTTCATTTTCTGGTGTACCGTCGGTGACCACGGTCTCTTCGGTAGTTGTCACTTCCCCGGGCACCGTAGATGACGATATTTTACGAGTTGTCCGGACTGTGACCTTGGTGTGCCCCGAACCAGGTATAGACCCGCCCAACGTGTCCGGTGAGTCTTCGATTGTAGTAGTTTCTATTATTTCTTCAATAATTTCTTCACCTTCGGCACCATCAGCCCCGTCGATGTAAATAATTTCTTCGATAACTTCAACGTCATCCTCTTCATTTTCAATATTTTTATCGGATGCAATGGATTCGTCAGTCACCACATTTTGCAAATTATTATCTACTTTTTCGAATCCTAAGAACTTTAATTTCGATTCGTTAATTTTAGTCTGAGTGTCTGTGGGCGACGTAACGACAGTGTCTAGAAGTTGTTCAATATTATTTTTCATAACAATATCCTTTTTGTTATGTGTATTTTCGATAAAGTCTTCGGTCGTAACTTTGTCTACTATACTCGTTTTCATATCGGACGCTTGTTCATTCCTTCCAAGATCCGGTACAGACACTTGTGAAACAATAACTTCACTCAAAGGTTTAACTTTCGGAGACTGTTGTGTTTCACCTACCGATATACTTTTGATATCTTCTTGAACTACAGCATTCTGTGTTTCAATTCCCTTTAAATTTGTTTTTTCTAAATTATTTTCTGATTTGATTTCAACATCCTCGCAAACGTCATCAGTAATTTTTGTTAACTTTTCGTTTTCCACATATTTGGATATCAATGCTGCGTCTTTAGATATTTTATCCAAGTTCTTCTTAATTTCATCAGTTGTTTCAACTTTTTTACCCACTTTTTCAATGATATTGTTGATTGTTGGTTTTACTTTTTCAGTGAATATTGTGTTAATTTTTCCACTTATAACTTCTTTTATAGATTTTCCATGTAAAGTGTTCTCAATATTAAAAAGTTTTTCTTCGACATTTTTCACAAGCGATTCATTTTCTGGAGTAGAATTATCCAAACTCGTATCTAAAATCTTTGATTTTCGTTTAGTTTTACGATATTTTTTTTCAGAAACCAAAGATTTATTTTCCTTTGACATACTACCATATTCATTATTACTATTTTGTTTACTACTATCCTCGTTGTCACCACTATCACTGGATTTTTGAGACGTTTCGTCTACGAGTAATGGTGTAGATATATTAAATTTAGGTTGTAAAAGTGGTGTTTTTTCATTCGTTAAGTTTGGTGCTTCTAAATCATCATAACCACCACGACAACAACAACAACAGAATGATATAATAATAACCTGAAAACAAAAATATTAAGTTGAAACATAAAAATGTTTTCATTTTTTAAACTTTTTATATCATACTTTAATTGAATTAAAAATCGATTGAAATGTTCCTTTGAAGGGTATTTGATCTGTACCAGATAGTTTGTAATAATAACGATTTATGGTTGCTCCAACTACTCCAGTAACAGCTGTGAATAAAGCTCTGTAACATTACAATATTGGAATATTAAAACAAATTTTTTTTTATATTATATAATAAACTTTAATAGATCATAAGTACTTACAATGCTCCAATTATTGTAGCTGCAGATATGTGTACCGAAAACAATTTATCGAAACTGAAGCCTTTTCCTGATTGGTTCGTACTATCTGTAGCCGTTTTTAAATTATCGCCTTCATCATTATCCGATGAATGTGCACTAGGTACCGGTACCGATTGGTCTGGTTGTAGATTTTTTTTAACGTTATTGGTTTCATTTATAATTGTACCGTTTTGTTCTGATTTATCGTTTGTTTTAATATTGTTTAACGATCCATCAACCGGCGATTCTGTGGATGAACCATTTACATCAACAGATTTATTAGTATAATCATTATTTGACGGATTAGTTTTCGTGGGCTTAACAGTGATAGCAATTGGGTTATCATCACTACCACTAGTTGAATTATTGTTCATTGTATTATTTTCAATCGCGTCCGTGGTTGGATTACCATAATTTGTATTAGGTTTTTTCGTATTAATAGTATTAGCTTCAATATCTTTAGTTCTACTACCCTTTGGTTTATTTTCAGTCATTGAGTCAGCACGAGGCGTACTCTCGGTTATTGAACTATTGACGTTCTTCGGATTGTTTTCGATTTCATGTTTTTGATCTTTTTGAAATGACTCAGACTCCGAATTGTTGTTTTGCAAATGCGTTTGATTTTCATCATCATTTGTAGTATCTTTTGTCTTATTAAAAGTATTAGCATCAACACCTTTTTCTCCACTACCCGTTTGTTTATTTTCAGTCGTCGAGTCAACACGAGACGTACTCTCGGTTATTGGACTATTGACGTTCGTCGGAATGTTTTTCATTTCATTTTTTTGATCTTTTTTTGGATATGACTCGGACTCAGAATTATTGTTTTGCGAATACGTTTGATTTGCTATGTTTTCTTTAGTTACATCGCCTGGCGCCTTGTTGTCATCAATAATCAATTTATTATCTTTTGATTGGATTTGATTATCTTCAGTATCGACAATTTTTCCTTCATCGGTTTTATTATATTTAATTCCGTTGTCCGAGTTCGGAATTCTATGTATTTCGTTATTTAAATTCGATTTTTTTGAATTATCTTGATTCAACTTTTTTTCGTTATCTGAAGGCTTTTTGTTATCACTGGAACCATTCATCTCTTTATTCGGTGTTTGGTTTTCAAATGTGTTTCGTCTCGAACTTTTTTCCATGTTTTCGTTATCTATGAGCTTTTTGTATTTAAGATCGTTATTTGAAACATCTTCCGGAAACTCCAGATTTAATTTACCATCCTTATTTTCATAATATTTAGTTGATTCCCTTAGAACCGAATTTTCATATTTACCTTCAGAGTTTTTATTTTGATTAAGATATTTTTTCAAACTATTATAGTATGAGACAGTTTCATGTTTTGCTGGATAACTGTATTCTTTTTTAAACGATATTCCAGGGCTGGTGTTATTTTTTTTGATTAAAAGTTCATTATTCTTGTTGAAATTACTTGTTTCGTAATCAAATGCATTTTTTCTAAAAGGTATTTCATTGGAACTAGTTGATTCCCTTATACTGTATTTTTCATGATCAGTCTGGAACAATAATTACAAATAGTTAGGTTTTATTTTAATTATTAGGTGCATTATTTTTAAAGGAAATCAGAGCCATATTTGCTTTCTTTTCTAGCTCTGATCGCAACAAACTATATTTGCGTCTAACAGAACCAGTATTGTGTGGTTATTGCTTTATATAAGAGAGCTTTATCTATATATATATATATCTGATCAAGTTCAAAGTTACTAACATTAACTTCGTTTGTAAATTGGTTCTTTTATGATATTTCAATTGTTATTCGATTATGTGTATCTGGATTATGTGGATTATTAAATTGTATTTTTTTACATACTTATAATAACTAGCATATCTATGCTAAGATCTATCATGGAATATTGTAAAAATAAATTTGAAAATTAAAACACAGATAATGATCTTAATTTTTAGTTTGATAATATAGTATAATATAACACATAATACGTCAATTTTCTTTAATATTATAAAACCAACAACACAATTGATTGCAGGTTCTACTTAACACACATTTGCCATCTTGCGCGTGAGACAGAGTGGAAACACTCTGACAACCTCCTAAGTTCTAATAGTGAATAATATAGAAAAAATTGGTGATACACATTTTGTTTTGAAAAAAGATGGACCATCAAATCATATGTTGAAAAAGTGCTCTAAATTAGACTAGGTATTAATTTAATTTAACTTTTTTGACCAATACAGATTTTTTCCAATGTATGTATGTTTTTTGCTACATTTATTATTGTCAATGGCGAAGAACTGAAAGTTCAAAACAAAATTATTTTACAACATATATGAATTTATAATTCGCAATTTTTATTGCGCATTATAGTTTAAAATGTCGAGTACCTATATCAGATTAATTTCGTGTAAATCACAGTAGCATTGATTTAATATATTTCAATATTTTGTACGATAGCATTTTTAATCTCAGTATGAGCATTAACAAAATATCTCTGCAGCAATAATACTGGTATAAACGACGAGTATGAGGTATGTATTTATACTGGCAATGTAAAGAAATACTATTTATTCCACTCCACTTTCCAGATTTGGTTACCTGATTTTTTGATGTAGAAAAATCATTTTCTTTAATCACTAATGGTAAATGTGTATTACGGTTACATATTTTAGACGTTTTTACTTCAAACCACACTTGACATATTTCAGGTTGATCGGGATCTTCGTCAATCAATGTTAAAATATCCTAAAACATAATAAGATATTTTATTTATAATATAAACTGACTTACTGACATTTTATAAGAACAATATTAAAAGAGTAACAAGGTTTAACTATAATATTAAGAAAAAATCATGTCGAAATAACAATAAACCAAAAAGGTAGCATTTTTCTTTTACTTGAATCGCATTAAAGCCTGAAACGATGCTGTACCAATTAAAAACGTATTCAATTTTTGTTATAAACGTTTACAGACTACAAATTAATTCTTCAATTTTTAAATTACCAATGAGATAATATATTTAGTTTTCATCCTGTGAATATGTAAATACAATCAACTGTATAAAATGCAGTTTTCTGTTCAAATTCTAAACGTAAATACAAAAAAAGTAGTTAAAGCCGTATAGGTACAGTTGTTTGAAAAAAAAAAAAATGTTTTTTACCTAACCAAAAATGTATATAACTTTCAGTGTTAATAAATAACTTTTGACTAGTAAGTTTCCCTGCCGAGCTCATTATTATAACTTTTATAAATTTGCTTCATATCAATGTTACGACGTTTTTATATTATTCTTGTAAAAACTTATTTTAATAAAAAGATAGGTAAATCATTGAAAGTTTAACTGTTTAAGCCGTGTAAAAACGTTGCATTAAACTTACTGTATGAACTAGATCAAGTTAGGTTAGATTTCATTATAGGATTTATCTATTCAGTGGATAATAAAATAGATTAGTAGGTACTTACTACTTACTACCTATAAGTACCTATTAGTAGTTTTGTTAAAATACTAAGTACAATCTAAAAGTTGAGAGATAGCTCTAACTAATTTATTGAAAATTAATTATATTACGTATATAGGTATTATATTGGTACTCTAAAAATTAATATAATTTAACTTTTGTCTATTGACTATTAAACTATGTGTATATAGCAGTGGCGGATTAAATGTGGGGGGAGGATGTGGCAATTGCCTCCCTTGGTTTTTTTTACAATTACTATTTTTTACTATACTTTAATTAAATAAAGGTACCTATAGTTAATTATAACTTATATCAGCGTTTTACTTATTTTTTTATAAATTGCTTGAATAAATGACGGTCAAGTCTTCATTGTACTTTATTTATCACTCAAAAAAATTCCTACTCGCCCCATCCCTTAAACAAGCTTCAGATCCACACGTGGTATATAGCTTATGTGCATGCTGAATACTGCAATTATAATTTACATTTTTAAATTACATTATTGGAAGTTGTTGGATGCATTTCTTTTTACAATGAACATTCCAAATAAAACTTACGTGGATTGCCGTTGGTTCACATAAGAACGTCAGATACGTAGTCCATCTCAGACCTTTGCACGTGTCTTTTACATTTCTATCTCGATCACCACCGGCGTATGTAAGTACAATACTATTCTCTAAAAACGTAATAAACAGGTAAAACATATTTCCATAATATTTTAATACAGTAAATAAAATCAAACCGTTAACGATGACGTTGGCTTGGTTGATGTGTCCAAGAACGATCGTGTTCCCTTCTGGCGTCATTTTAATGGCACCAGATAATTTTCTGGGATCATAAAACATTTTTGGTACAGGACGGCAAATTGAAACGACATAAATATTGTCATTTGATTCAGTTGTTAGTCTAAAAAATAGAAGACGATATTAAAAAAAAAAAAAATGTTTTATTTTATATTATGTTGGTCTATATTTATGATTCAATCTCTGATGTTTAGTTAAGACGAAAACGGTACAGTAGATATTATATTTTTTGATAATAACATAATTATATAGTTTTTCATCATACGTATAGCCTGTATAATTACTAAATTACCTATACCTATTTATTGTAAATACTAGTATTATAAAAGTATTTATGTAAATGCTGTGGCGTGCCCAAGAAATTTCAATAGGGGGAGATGTCATAAGTAATAAAACATTTAAATGCATTGTGAGGTAGTAACAAAGACACACATAGGGAGATTTATGGGTCAATAGGGGGGTTATAACCCCTAACCTTCCCCCCTAGCCACGCCACTAATCAATCACCATCAATGTCTTTGGGTGAATATTCTTCATTAATAAAATGTTCAACATCCTAACAAGCATTTACATCGATATTTCAATATATTTTGTGTTTTTATTTAGAGTATTCACTGAATTTATTATTTTCAACAATAAATACAATATTATCATAAATAACAGTAAACTATAAGTAAATTACAGAATTTATACATACACAACTGGTTTTTTTTTAATTTAAACAATTATATTAGAAAGCATGAATTATGTATAATATAGTTACGTAGAAATAAAGTTTTTTTCAGTAGGTAAGTCCAATACTCCAACACTGCCATTTATGCCTTATGAGGAAATCTCGTTTTCTCGTGTTTGTGAGGTTTTACAACATTATAGATTCCGAGCGGAGCGATAAATGTATTGGTTTACAATGGTGAGTGTTTTTTTTTTATGTGTCTATATCAACTTCAGTAATGATGAGAAAGTGAATCTTTTTGGTGCGCTAAGGAGGTAAACATTTAAAATTTCCTGTAGTTTTCAAAATCGTCGGGAAAAACAAATAAACAATTAAGGAAAAACAGGAATTTTTACGTAAAATTGGTTTTAAACAAAATCGATTATGGTTTTTAATGTAACTAATAAATTTTCAAAATATTTTGACTTGTTTTGAGCTGTTTACTGACATATTCAGTTTCTATTTTTTTTTCTATTAATATCAATAAGATTTTATTTGTTAGGTCAAAAAGCTTGAAAACTTAATACAAGCCTCCTAATATAATATTGTTACAATGACAGTTGAAAAATATTAAAAATACATTGGCACAATTTTTTTTATAAGCATTTATGTTTGAATTTTGACAAAATATATCAAATTGAATAATTTTGTAATAAGTAATAACAATATAAATATATAATAGGTATATACTATATAATATCCTACACTGACATACCATCTCCGCTCAGAATCGTTTTTCGATTTTTTTATACAATGAAATATAACATTGAATTCAAATTTAATAACATTTATCACAGTGACCCACTTATAACCTACTGTATAGCAGACTGATATCTATTTCCCCCTTTTATTTTTTGATTTTACAAAATTGTACAAAATAAAGTACATAATACTGAATAATTTTGAAATTCAATATCAAATATGCAGGCAGTACAGGGGTGACAGACCTATTTAGGGTGCACCTATTTCTTACATTTAACCACGAAATTATATATAATGTAATTTATAGTTTTATTGTAAGTCTGAAGAGTATTTAATGTGATTTTCAACCATTTTAAGAAAAATTTAAATTTAACAATTAAAATATTTTTAACTTTGTTTCATAAGAAATATACAAGTGTTAATACTACATTCGTATTATTACAAAATTATCTATAAAAACAATTTTGTGCTAGCAATATTATAAAAAAATATTAATAGATATCGATATCAAAAAATACCATCAGGGAATAACAAAATAATTTTTTTTATTCGGAATTATAAGCTATCTATTACACACGTTAAAAAATATAAACGTCGTTGATCGATAGGTACTAGTGAAGAGACCCCCAGTGATACATTTATGGATGTATATACGCCCTATGTATTTCTTATATACAAGATAATTTCATAATTTATTGTATATTTAAGATTTTTATAGATTTTATAAATTATTACATAACATTATACAAATATTAATCTTCCAACAATTTAATAATATAGTAAAATTTATTGTATTAATATAAACACTAAAAAATATGATAATTATATGTTTTTATTTACATGGACGTATAAATCATAAATTTATCAAATATCTACCTACTTTGAGTAATATTTTATTTTAAAGTCCATCAATGTTATTTAAAACAAATTTAAATTGAACTGATAACAAATTAATATAATATAATAACCATTAATTTTATCTGTACAATATACTGGATAGAAAATATTATTTTCCATTAATAATAAGTATTAAAATATGATAAACAATTTATGATTAAAATTTTAAATAAAACTATTAATGGGTTCGATATAGATAGCACCATACATTATTATTTGACTTTTAAGTATAAATTATGATGTGAAGATAAGTCAACTTCGCCAGTCGATCTACGCATTATTTATACCTGCGTTTAAATAAGGAAATACTTAACAATATCTACAGCAAGACTTGGTCCTAAGTAATCAGGTATGCTACAGTTGCCAATAATAGAATATCCAAGGACATAGATATATCATACAATATTTATACTTTTATAATATATTATATATTCTAGAGTACATCATCCCATGGCAAAGAATAATATATACTATTTCGAAATTAAATATACGAATTCAATAAATAATAATGTTGAAACGTTATTATGATGATGTAGGAACAGATATGGAAAATACGACCTAATGAAACCTAAGTCTATCAGTGTAATAAATGTGCTTCGTTCAGTTTTCATACATAGGTAGGTACCGACAATAAATATTATATTTTTACGATAGTTGAACCAAATTAAACATTTTTCATAGTAAGTTTTTACTTGTTATAACCTAACGAGTGACGACGAAAACCAATACATGTAGGTACCTAGTTATATAACATGTATACTAATTAAAATATTTTATATATTATTTTTGGATGAAATCGTTACCTTCACTTTAATTTTTTCAACGGTTTGTAGTTCTTACGCTTATAATTGAATACAAATGTTGATTTAAAATATTCGCTTTTGTCCAGTTGTATAATATTATTTATTAAAATAAATGTATTCTATAGGCCAACTACAAACCACCAAAAAAAAATGTGAGATATGTACGAGAAACTCGTTAAACAAGTTAAACATGTATGTCACATTATGTTTTTTTCTAAAAAGCAGCCTCCTATTCACCATAACTATTTTAATGGCGACACTCTTGACCTTTAAAAAAAACTTGGTGTTCTTATACTCCATCATTGAACTTAGAGCATTACATAAATGTCACGGTAGATAAAGCTTTAAAAGTCTTGGGGTTTATTAAGCGCAATACCAAACAGTTTTCTTCTGAGCGTTGTCTCTGCATATTATTTATATTTCTCGTTAGTACGTTCAGTATTGGAGTGGTGGTATGGCATATTGGCATCCTTACTTGGCTAAAGATTAATTAAAGCTCGAGCGTGTCCAAAATAGGTTTCTTTCCTAAATTGCCCATATTATGAATATAGTACACCCTACTCATGATTATTCTCTACTACGTAGTACATTGAAAATACCACTGCTATCATCACGTCGACAAGTTGCTGATGAGCACTTCTAACCTCGCTTCAAGGTGGCACCATAGATGCTCCTGATCTCCTCTCCAACGTAAGTCTTCAAATCCCTTTCTTCTTCTCCAGAAATCACTCCCTCTTTCAAGTACCAACCCACAATACATCCTACGGACAAAATCACCACTTACATAGAATGCTCCGTAAACTAAATAACGTTAATTTTGATTTTAATATTTAATAAATGTATTAGTTATAACTTATAAGTTTGCTGTACTATATCCCTATATTACCATTAAAATTACATTGAGTTGTATTTTCAATATTATGATCCGTGTTACTGTGTGTAATAAATATGAACTAAACTTATAAACTAAATAAAAAATGTAATCATAAAATTGGCAATTATAGAAAAATAAAATAACTTGATTTTTGTCAGCAGGTATTCTGTATACAGAAATTCCAAATTAAAACTCCGAATGATATTATATTTTTATTAAACCTACACTTGACCGAGTAATAACTTAGATACATTGATAAATTATAGTGCTTCAGTGACCAAATAAGTTTTCTTTATCGATCGTTAATAATACGTCATTATAGATACAAACCAGAGTAGAAACAAACCATCGGCTATTATATTATGAATTATTGTTAGAACTACTAATAACTACGCTTATTCGATCATACCAAATTAGTTATCTGTTATGGAACCGATGTCTAGTTTGTTAAAAACAAAAAATTAGTTGTATTATACAACCCAAATTAATAATTATTATTAAATAATCTTGCCGCCGACAACTGTTTATTATATAATGTAACCTAACCTTATCTAAGCTATATATGTATTGTTTTTGATTGATGCCTATGTGATGATATATCATATTTTTATAATCACTTCATATATTGACTAATATGTATTTATAAGACTATAGATTTTCAGTCCAAACTATAAACCAATTATTACTTAACTAATATTCAGAATGATAGTGTACATTCGAAATCAAAGTTATTTAAAATGTGTTTAGTTTTAATTCATGAGTAGTGTCCTCTTAATATTGGCCATAAATATAAAGTGTTTTTTGTTTTCATTTATAAAGTATATGAACTTACTAGGTACCTATGAATTGCAATATAGAATCATTGACGCTGCCGAAACTGCTTAAGAGGACGCCTTACTAATATTTGTCGTCTCCGTCTTACAAGTGGGTGACATAACAAAATTACGCACAACAGAACACATTTAGCTCCGTTAGTTTAAAAATTAGAGTGAATCGCCCTATTAAGAAACGTGATGGTAAAAACATTATCTGTATTCGTATGTTAAATTTTATGATAATTCAGTTTTTAAGTGAGTTATGAGCATTTTTAATTTACGCTAAATTATCTACAATCAACTTGCTAAAAATTGAAATATCGTAAAAACCAACATACGAACCCAGATAATGTCCTTACCATAAAGTTTCATAATAGGTTGATTCACTCTAATTTTTAAACTAACGGAGTTAAACCAATATGCTGAGCGTAAATTTGATATGGTACGCACTTGTCAGACGGAGACATCAAATATCCGTGTCGCGTCCTCTTAAGCACTACATCGACAAATATGTAGTAATCTAGTCATTACCATAATGTTTTAATATAGAATTATTTAAATCCAGGTATTAAATGTTGAAATATGTAAATTATTATGTATACATTTCTATGTAGACGTGGCCATGAAAAAAAATTATTATTCCATGCTGTTCTGTATTTTTTTTTCAGAAGTTTGGTTTCCAATAGTCTATACTGCAATCAACACTCACTGTTTTCTATTCAAAATACTCTTAGATACTAATATAATATTCCTATGTTACCCAACTCTGCAACTAGTAGTTACCTTATCATTAGGTTCTCTATACATAAATTTACATGAACACCTTATGATTAGATTTTCTAATATTTCAAAATCTTATTACCTACAAAATTGTGTTTTCTTTATATTAATACAATATTAAGATAATAGGTATACTGTTTTATAGAAGATTTAAAAGATTTAATTAATATGGAAGCTGGTAGTTTTTTAGAAACTTAAAAGTTTTTTTTTTTAAACGACTTATTGTAGGTAAATATTATATATTATTATATAATATTATGTTCGTCAACATTAATACTCAAACAGTAAGACTATAATAGGAAAAAAACCACAAAACGCTTGTGACATTTTTCGAAAATGTTGGTATAACGTCAAGGTCATTGTAAAAATATTTAAATATCACAGATTTATCACTGCGGTAAATAGTCTGTACACTGATTTACGATTTTTCGTTACGCCTCCTACATTATAATACTGTACGTTTATATAACGAGTATTATACCTACCTACTTGTATTATTTTGAATAGCGTATTATTATCGCGTTCGTCAGTTTTATCTCGTTTTTACATTATTATATTATTTTCCGAGGGCGGAGGTATACAGGCTACAGTGCTTTAATTAAACAAAAACTAGAAAGGGTGTGAGAAAAAATGTGAATACCTACCCGAAGATTTAAAAGTCTTAATTATTAGAATATGGTTGGCTTGACAAGGGGTAAGCAAAAAAAAATTACGAAAAAGAAGAGGACACAATAGGTACTCCGTCACCCCTCCTTCTAAAACACTAGTATATACTATAATATGCCCAGATATAAAAATACCTATATATATATTATGACGTGTGTACTCACATTTCGCCAAACATAGGGTCCAGAGTGCTCAGTTTGTATTCTTCGACGATCGTGTTTTTTTGGAGTACACACATGTCGAGGGATCGGCCGCCGATGGAGGACGCATCGGCGACGGCAATCGAAACAACAAGAGCGAGGGCAAATATCATGGTTTTCACCGCGGAAACCGATTGAGAAAACATCATTCGACGTACAACAAAAAAAACGGTCGCGGTGAAAGTAAATATTTAACAAAATATTTTTCTCTGTTCCGACCGAAGAGACGACCGCCGACGTCCTTGCGACGTTGTACCGTAACGGGCACTAACCGCGAAGTCACCACTGAGTATAGTATTTTCTATAAAACCACTACCACCACTGATCGGGACCGCGGCGAATAATTTAATCCGGAAACTCGTTGTCTACATAAACTATTAGTTAAAATAGTATTATAATACGTATATAAATATCATAATATTATTACCATCTAAAAAACACCATTAGTTTATTTTCTTCAGATTTCTGTTTAAAAAAAGAGTGACAGAAAATATATTATATAGTTACACACGCTGAAAGGCTATCCGTGGATAGAGACAGAGTAAAATATGTCGATGCGACCGATACAATAATTTAAATCACGATAATAATATACGCGGAACGGTCCTGTAGACTATAGCCTTATCGCGAGCTGACCATTATCGAATTTGTTTGATAATAGTAAGTACTTATAAATATGTAATATAATAATTATTATAATATCGGTTTTTATTTAATAGACGATTAATTTAATGAATATTATATTATTCATTATCACAAAACCATATTAATGTATATACTATATATAAGCACACATCCTGGTATATTTTATATTTTTATAGCGTATAATAATAATTATTAATTAATTAATAATTCAAATCAGACTCAGTAACGATAACCATTAAGCAAGCCCGGGTTAAGACATTTTGAGGCCCAGGGGCCAAAGTTTAAATGAGGCCCATGTACGAAAAAAATAATGAATATAATATTATGTATACCTGTTATAATAAAAATATATAGGCTAGGTAAACATAGCAATAAATAATGAATAATGTACCACTTTATTGATAAATTATAAATTACAAGCTTTTTTCCTCACTAAATAACCATCGATTTTTTTTTAGGTAATTTATACACTATACAGTGTATAACGAAAAAATTATTGGACAAATCTGAGGCCCCTATAACTAAAATTTCAAGTATCGAGGCCCGGAGGGCCATGGCCCGCCTGGACCCTTCCCCTTTTAATCTGGGCTTGCCAATAAGCTACATACGGTCAAAATAATGATAATACGCAGTGGTATATTGGTAAATATATTTATGGGTAAGCACTAATAAAATATTAAACCTTTTGCATTAGTTTTGTGTTTTGTTATCACGCAAAAATATCAACATTGTTTTAGTATATATATAATAATAATATGGAAAATAAATTGTAAACAATCGTATCAGTGGGTTAGGCGAATGCTATATAGCCATCATGTTAAGTTTTTAGATTTTCTTAAGTTATAATTCTTTATCAAAAAAATTATAATTATTTATTATTAAAGGAAAGGCCTTCTCAGGCCACTTTTTTAAAATGTTCTTCCTAAATACCTATACATTTTGTTTGAATAATTAAAATTTACGGAATTTTAAATGTCGATTGTTCGAAAATTAAATCAAATATCTTAGTAAGTGGCCTGAATGCCTGAATTCCCAAGCAAAAATATTAACGAATTCAAATCAGTTTTCAGATTTCTTATCACGATGTCAGGTGCATCGGTCGAATTAACAAAAAATACATATTATCTACGAATGAGCATAAATTGTTTACTGTACACGTGGGAACGCCGTTTTGGTGACTTGTACGTGCGCGTGTGGGAGCGCTCCGCTATTTTATTCACACACAGTGTCACACATTAATGTCTAATGATCATTTATTACGCACACGTTAACAAGACCCACATGTATATTGTATACAATTTGAGAATTTGTACACTCTGTCCGTTTGAAATCCCCTTAAACACAGAAGACACTGTCATCTTCATCAGATCAATAATTTATTAAAACACCATAACAACTCTTTCTTATGAACTATTAAATAAATTTAATTTGGTTTTCGAGTTACTTTGGGAGCGTAGACCCGTAAAATGATATTTTACATTAGGTATACACTGAAAATCGGAAATCTACTGACGGGTATGCGGCGTACCAATACATCCCTGATAATACCGCCTTAGCCTATATGGGTGCGTTCGACATGGGTGCTTTGAACACTTTAAGTGCTTATAAGCGCTGCCGCGTCATTCGTCTAGGAGCTTTGGAACGTTCAAACTACAACCGTTAAGTCACGTTAAATAGGTGTTACGTAATGAGTAACCAACAAATAAAATTTAATTGATATTCATAGAAAAAAAACCTAAAAAAAGAGGAAACTGAGTATGCCCGTTAACAGTTCAAAACAATTTAAAATATTTTGAAAATTGTATCGTCTGTAGAAAATGCTAATATAAACAACCAGTGAAATTGTCATGTACCTGCGGTCATTCGTTTTAGAGTTATATACCAAAATCCAAAATTGCGTAAAGGTCCCGTTTTTCCTTTGTTTTTCCCAGCGCTTTTAAAAACTATTGAGAATTTTAAAAAATGATCTCCCGAATGCACCAACTAGATTCACTTCCCATCAAACAAGATACTGTTGAAGAAAATCGAAGCATTATTTCGACTAATTATCGTGTACACAGGCACAGAAAAAAGTAAAAAAATAAATAAATAAAAAACACACATCATTGTAAAATAAATACATTCATCGCTCCGCTTAGAATCTAAAACATGAAAAATAAAATAAAAACCGATTACCGGCGTAATGAACTGATAATGTCACAAAGCTCACGCCATCAATATTGGTTTTCGATCTAGAGGCCAACTCGTGAGCACTTATTTCTAAGCGAACGATTCAAAGCGTTTATCATAAGCATAAGCACTGAAAAATAAGCGCCCATGTCGAACCCATAATAGCATTGATGATAAATACTACTATTAAGCCGGGTTCACACTACACCGTGTCGAGTAAAATAATCACACGACACCACAGTTACCAAACGATACCGTATGGTTGAATAATATTATATCATTCAACTTTTGACCGTGTGGTTACATTTATGTGCGGAAAAGTGATAACTAAATACAAGTTATATTATGTTATCGTCAGGTGCAATACTCATATCATTGGTATTGCATTTTGGTATAAACATAAAAGCACGAAACGACACGACACGGTGTAGTGTGAACCCGGCTTTAGTATAGAATAGTATGGTTATAGCAATGTATAGTTGTAGTAGAGAATATGTCTCATTGGCCGTGGTTATCCAAAAATTCGTTAAACTAGACCGGTTTAAGATTATCCCACGTTATGCTGCACCGGGATAATGAACCATGAGAACGATATTATGGTCCAAACATGCCTGTGCATTATTTTTCATACCGGTTTAGGCTAAAGAATATTTTCTAGGCAGTGTGCGTTGCGCTATATTTTATAGTCTATTTATTGACAATAAATAGCGTTAGTATAGTCGTGTAATAACAATTATAATCCGGCCCGTGATAGCGGCAGAATTATTGTATTGGTATCAGTGTTGGGCGCAATCGATTAATTTACGATTAAATTACGTAATTGATTACGATTACTTTATTAAATTGCATTAATCATTAATCGTTTGATCATCTCTCAAAGTAATCAGTAATTGTGTATTAATGTTTATTGTATATAATATATTATAATATTATATACTATGAACTAATTATAGTTTATACAGATGCAATATTTAACAATAGTTATAATGAATATAGCCGTTACAAATATAGCATATTATTCAAATATTTCGAATGATCGATACGTCAAATAATACAAATAATAATATTAATAATTAATTAAACTACTTGACTTAGATAAATGTTTTTACCATGAAAATTGTTCTAATAATTTTTCTAAAGCAAATCGGCTACTTTGGGCAAATCTGTAAAGGTCAAAAAAAGTGTTAAGTTGTCTTTTAAAAATTTATATTCCAATGACGCATTTTGTACATTCTGGAATCTAAGTAAAAGATTTTTGTGATGAGAATTATATAGCATTGTCATCACTTTATTAGATCTTATCGTCTTAACTATAATAATTTTATTGTGGTTATTTATAAAATTTATTATTTTATTTTATTCTAAGTGCAAAGTCTAAAACGTAAAAGAAGAGAACCTATAACATTTCAAGATTAAGCTTTGACTACTCCGCGTGTAATAACTAATATTAATGGAGATTTATGTGCATCTGTTGATATTTATAGGCGAAGAACTGCATACTTCAGAATTATTGATGATGTGATTTCAAATTTAAATAAAAATGTTCTGATGAAAGTCTAGAATTAGCTACCTACATCAATTGATATTTTTTTTAATTTGAATACAAACGAAAATTTATTCTTCAATAACAGATATAAGTTATGTTGATTGTTGCATTTGTGACACTGAATACGTAAGAGTCCCAAAATAATTTTCGTAAATATCACATTTACTAACATTTATTGGTTCTCTAGTGTATTTTTTTTTATGTTAATAATAGTTATTCTGTAGGTGAAAATCTTGAATTATGTTACTACCAAATAGACTCTTTTTATTAGACATTGAACTTATGTCTTCTACTCTATGTTACAATTTTGCGAACTCATATATAATTTTAACACCAGTTGAATGATTTTTGATTACATTTTGTACATTTTATGAATTTTTTGGTCAAAAGATTTTCGTGCGACTTTCAAAATTAAGCTAGATAGATTAAGCTAACGCCAAGTAACATTTGTGCAAAAAAAAAAATTATAACTTTGTTATAACTTTTTAAGTAGGTAAAGGATTAAAAATAGTTTTTGTTACATAGAATTTAAAGTATTTATATATTATTCCGACGTCTGAAACCGAGCGATACTATCTACTTTAATGGAGTTCATAGATTGGTAAAAAAAAATTACTAAAATGTTACAATTTTTCGAACTCATATATATAATTTTGACACCGGTTGAATGATTTTTGATTATATTTTATGAATTCGTAGGATTTTCGTGTGACTTTCAAAACTAAGCTAGATAGATTAAGCTATCTTTTATTAAATTATTAAAAAAAATTTTACTCATATATATATACTTTAATATCGTGTTATATTACCATTTTGAAGAAGACCAGTTCCTACTCACCTGATAAAACATATTACTATATATAATAATAATAACTATATATATTATATTAGATATGGCAACACGCGTGTCTCACGACGATTCGATATGAAATATGTTTTTTTTTTCCGAGCGCGTTAATAGTCAATCGATACGATCGTTATATTCATTATCTTCAATTTATTCATTGTCAAATCATCTACTTTCAGATGTACGATTAAGACCAAGTAGTTTACCATAGATCGACATTAAGGTATGTTGATTGTTGAATTTGTGACACTGAATACGTAAGAGTCCCAAAATAATTTTCGTAAATATCACATTTACTAACATTTATTGGTTCTCTAGTGTATTTTTTTTTATGTTAATAATAGTTATTCTGTAGGTGAAAAATCTTGAATTATGTTACTACCGAATAGACTCTTTTTATTAGACATTGAACTTATGTCTTCTACTATATAAAAATAAAATATAATTTATTATAACAGTTATAAAATCAATCATTCAGGTATTGTTTATAAGTTTACAACATGATAGCTTAGAACATGTTAAATTTTACAGTGAAAATCTAAGGAAAACAGTCGTATTTTTAAACGTTTTTTATTCTTTAAATTTTAAACTAGGCATATAAACCTATATGGCTATGCCTATACCTATATAAATTGTTTGCTTAGGATTGGTGGTACAAAATAACGGTTTTTAGAATGATACCAAAAATAGGATTAATGAAATGGAGAGAAGTGTTAAGTATTTTTGTCACCAAAGGATGTCTTTAATTTTATAAATCACTAAATCAGTTGTATGTCAGTCGATGGATTGGAATGTTAGGAAGTAGCCAATAAAACAGAACAGAGGGTGAGTGTAACAAACCAAAAATATCCGATTTGAGTTAAGGAGAGCCGTGGTAGATGGAGATAGAGCAATTTGTTTCATTCAAATTATTATCGAAAAGATTAGTGGGGCTCACCGACAAAACTACTAGGTCATGGATGCCTTACAAGGATGATCGACCCTATTAGGTAGGTGGGTGCAAAATATTGTATTAATTAAAATGTATAATCAATGACAACAGGTAGGTTAATACGATAAATATTATAGGTTCACTATTTGACATCATTTTACGTTTAATCGCTCGTGAACTCATTAATTAATTTATAGCATTCGCGTACAGCCGTTACCCGTCAGTGAACTTTTTTTGCTACTCGGTCACATTGTCATAATATTAATAACGCTATATTTATACTTGTGTTCGCCAAGGTGGAAAGTACACAATTATTGTTGTTCTTAATGCAATAGGATTTATAACAATATAATAGGCAATATTTCCTATTAAAAAGTTTTACTTTTTATACCAGGAAAAGTGTGATCGGGACCCGACTCTCACGCAGCAGTTTCAAGGCAATCGACATTACTGCCATAGTGTCATATAAAACAAAACAAAACTTTACGAAACAAAATAATGGATTATATTATAATGTTTATTTTTTTCCATTTTGTAATAACCTATATCTATTGAAATACTATTAAATTGTGATTTTTGACTAGTGTATTTCAAAAATATGAACGAGACGTGTACAAGACGTCATCGACGACGAAAATGTGATGGTGCATCTGTATAGGTTCGTATAGGTACCAGCTATATTTTTTTAACGATACAGCGTGTTTTTAAATAGGTATGGGTACTTAATATTTTAAAATAATATTGCATAATATATTATAATGATTTATAAGCGTTGTTGGTTCATAATATTTTTTTTGTAATTAATATCGGGTGTTGAAATAAATAGTGTTATCTGCGCACCTTAACTACGGTCTTTATAGTGATAATAGTTGCCTTAATTATAAGTTATGATTATTGATTATAATTGTTCGTGATTCGAGTTTACGGACCCGACAACTGCAGAAGCGAATTTCACAACATACGAATGATCAGTGATCACTGATCGAAATGAGTTCGGAAAACTCTATATAATATGTTTATAATAATAACAACTATCAGTGGCGCCAATCACCTAATTTATCTATGACATATGTCATAGTAGATTTTATAGCTGGGAGAGGCCCACCAAGGGTTACTGGGGCCCGGTTGTGAGCCAGAATTTTATTTATAAAGAATTTTCAATCATAAAGATAAATAAATTTGTTATACGAATGATTAGCGCTCATCCAGCTTATCGTTGGGGCTATATACATCGAAGGTTGACCGTAACCAAAAACGGGAAGCAACGGGGATAGATTGCGACCTTATACCAAGGTGGCGAAGGGCACCTGTATGCCTTAGTCGGATGGTTCAGGTCTGCCCCCATTCCGTCCTCAGTCGGGATGAAGGCAAGGGCGTCCGCAGGGGGGGCAAGTAGGGGCATCTGCCCCCCCCTTGGCTTTCGGTTTTCGATGCACTGTTTCGACTTTTATATGTGAATATTTACTATTTAGTAGGATCTCGTGATTTCATTGCCCATTGGTTTCATTAATTATAAATACTAAAATACTAATAGTATTTATAATCATTAATCAATGTTGGTATATTTGGATTTTGCGTAGCTATTTTTAGTGGGTATTATTATATCCAGCAATTCATATTGCTCTAACTATTGCATTAACTCTACCAGTTACTACTTGTTCAGTAGAAAGAACTTTTAGTACACTGCGTAGTGTAAAAACTTGGACAAGAAATACTATTGGTGATAATCGACTTAATGGTTTATACATGATAGCTGTTCATAAAGAGTTTGTCAAAAATCATAAATTAGAATTAATTGAAGAAATTATAAATGAATTTGGTTTACTACCACGCAGGATGGAACTATTATTCAATGATTGAATAGTTATTATTTATAATTATTTGTTTATATTTTTATATTTTTTTTTCTGAGAACCCCAAGTTGTGTAAGGTAACACGTATAATTCATATTAAGTTTGATATTTATGATGTTTCTTTTTTATTTCATTATGTTATAGGATTATAGAGTATATTAGTATATACTATATATATATTACTTTAGAATATTAAAATTTAAAAGTTTTTATTATTTTTATTATTTATATTTTATATAATTTAATATGTATGAATACATATTTGTTTAATAATTTATTCAAAGGTTATTTACTATACTATTATATTATAGCTCTAAGCAATATAAGCTATGTTTGTTTTTAATTGATAAAATAAATAAGTTATTGGTAGGTTAGTAATTGGTAGTTATTTCTTTATTTTATAGAAGCTAGAAACATTTAATTTTATAAGTAACCTAAAATTATCAAATCATTGATTACATTTTATGTACAAAAAATACATTTGTTAATTTTAAGTTACACATTAATTAATTAAAACTAATACCTACTGTAAAATTAAGTTCTAACGTTCTAACTATACACATAATTAATAATTTAATTTTTAAGTTCCCTACTTATATGATAGAAAACACGTCAAAAACAATAAGGAACTATATTATCACTAATCAGATAATGAAACAAAAATTAAAATACCTTGCCCCCCTCTTGACAAAATCCTGCGGACACCCTTGGATGAGGGCATACCCGGTGCTCGTGGTCCTCAGATGACGTGCGACCGGCGGCCGGTGGGTCATACCTCCGTTCGTCGACCGTAAACCTCCGCGGCTCTTGACTAGCACTCAGTGGGCGGTACTGGTTTGCGCACAAATACCAAAAAGACAACTATTTTGGGCACAAAACTACCACTCGTTTGGGAACAGTTGAGCCGTAAACATGCACATGGTTTACGCACAGTTACCTTTTGGACTGACCTTTTTATACCCTCTTAATAAATAAATTATTAAATTAATAAATTATGTTAAAAATGCATATAATATAATGTTTGTGTAAAATGTGTTAATTTTAATTTTAATATAGTGATATAGACCTATAGTCGATATGATTGGGAAACGTGTCTATTATTTTCCGTAATAACAGTTTCCCATTATTTGTAAGTATTTCATTCGGTCTATTTCGCCAGATCTATATTTTGTCCATAAGCTTATGCGATGTTCGACTGACCTATTTCGTAAGCATTCGTTAAAATGGATTTTACAAAAACTGTTACGAATAAAGGTGTTGTGTGTATTTTGTTTAAAGAGCAAAAATATAGAAAATATTCTTCTTATTAACTTAACTTTAACTTTTTAACTCGTTAATGCCCAGCCTTGCATTTTTGCACCTTTGGCGCTTATGCCATATAGCCTTATTTTCGTGTGCGCAAACCAGTTGTACATTTAGGATAACCGTGTGCGCAAATGAGTTCCGATTTTTCAGGTAAAAATTATAAAATGTGCGCAAACAAGTTGCAGCCCACTCAGTATGCTAACAAAAGGTCCGCGGTTGCAAGCTGCAAAGCTCCAAATCCGAGATCTCACTGTCTATTGATATATTCATTTTTTCTGAATGTAAGTTTTCAAAAATATAATGTGTTTAAATGCGGCCAGCAGAAGGCCATTATTTCCTTTCACGTTTGGAAAAGTACTATAAATAAATATCCACAAAATACCACCTTCAAAAGTATTAAGTAGGTACTCAATAGTCATAATAAGGCTGCAAGAAATTAATTATTTCTAGTGAATCTAGAAATTGTTTTTTTGACATTTACAATGGTAAGGTTTTTTATCATTGTCGCCTATCTACTTGAAAAAAGCCTATACACACAATATATATTTTAGCAATAAATCACTGAATTTAATAACATGTCACTCACTAGGCTATTATAAATCGATAGTAAATTAAACTAAATATAAAATAAGAGCATTACATTTATTTTTATTTATTCTGTGATATTTTCACTACGCCTTTCGATATTAAAACATTATTTTAACGAATAAAAGTATAAACTATAGAAATAATTGTCGTAGACTCTTAGGTATTATACTATTTAGCAATGCTATCGGGCTTCTGATTTAATAATATTATTATATAATTATTAATTGCATAACACAATTTTTATATCTTCTAGTGTGCTACCCATATTTTTAAAGTATTATCTTAAGTTAGTTAATTAACATATAATTTAAAGTAAAGTTATTATTACATATTTTACACTATGGAAAATTACAAGAATACTAGATGACAATATTCGGAAAACCACATTTTTACGGCATTATAATATTATTATTACAATTATCATCATAATAATTTTTAATACTGAAATCTAAATTACAATCCGTGAGTTCTATAAACATTTCTAATAAACCTAATATAATTGTATTTGATATTATTTATATGTATTTTGTATAAAGTAAAATTCATTTATTTGAGGTTTGAGCATTTGATAGTCAATATAACCACTTATAAGGGGTTTTGAATAGGCAATTATAAGAACTATTTATTTGAAAAATGAAAATAATACAACATTTTAGGTAATATTATATTATATTTATCTTTTGTATAAAGATGAAAAATTTATTTATTTTTTCTAAACTTTTTAACTTCCTATGTATAAAATGTGTTTTTGAAAAAACAAGTTACAGCATTTTCATAAAAAAAAAAATATATCGTATTTACAAGCATCATATTTACTAAACATAAGTGTATCAAAAAAATTATAACAAAGATATGGTTCATATGTTTCTGATAATGCAAAATAATACATCTTTGAATCACAACCGAATAAAAAAAAAGCATTTTTGATAAAAAGATCTAATTGGCTATAATAGTGGATTTACAAGTGTGAAGTGGCTTCTATACACTAGTTCCTTCTATTGCGTTTTTGTGTGCTTATGAAACAGTTAATAAAAACAGTTATGTACATTGTTCTGCAAATAATTATAATAAAACTATTGAACTTTCATTATTTAATAGCCAAAGGAAAGAATTTTGTCCACCGTTGTCGATGATGTGTTTTTTCCAAAATCTGAACAATATAGATTTGTTAAGTTAAACAAAATACTTGAAAAAAAAACAAATGTTCACCAATTTTGATTATTTATTTTCCTTTATGCTTGTTGTTAACAATTGTAAGGTAAAGTATGAAACAATGGATTACACTATTGAGATCTTTTCTATTTATGACAAAGAATTTATCATGCAATTTCAAATATGTGGATGTTGACAATTTGCTCATATGGTATATGGGTAAATACACATTGAATTTTAAAACTGATATTACATGTGTATACGAGAGATATCATTGAGTATAAAAATTTATCATATTATTTAATACACCTACATTATTATAAAAATTATATATTTTAGATATAATTATCATATTATAGCTATTAATAATTTTCTTGCATAAAAATATTTCATGGCAGGCAATAGGGCCATCAAATTCAATCTAGATAATAACTTTAATAATAATCTAATAATTTTAAACAGTCTAAATGTTCTCTGCTAAACATTCACCAATAAATTATTTCTTCATACTTCATAGTTTATAGCTCCCCTTGGTTTCAATCACAAATGAAATTATATTATACCTTCAAATTGTCATGAAGATTATTTATTTTTTTAAGTATTAAAAAGTACAACATTTACAACTTGAGTAAATATAACAAGGCTTTTTTCAATGTACAATTAAAATGCAACTGTCAACAATTGTTAAGTAATAACCGTTTGGATTTTGTGTATCTATAAAAGTATAAAAAGATATGCTGATTAATGAATTAATGAATTATGTATAACTGTTATGGACTATTTATATTTGAACAGTTTTAAAGACTATACATCACATTTTATGTGAAATTGAGTAAAGAGTTGAAAAAAAACCTTTGCTATGATGTGTTTGAAGTATTTGGTTTTATCATTTTTACACTCTTAAAATAGAGGCATACAAAACATAATATCGATTAAGTTGATCAATATTAAATTTAGAATTTATACAAACACACAGAGAAAAAATGGAATTTGACACACGTTCAATGAAACTAAATCTACAGTGATGGTACAGTATAGCAGTAGACAGTGTCGTGACAAAATACAATTTCCTAAGAAACGAGAAGATATGAACTTCAGCATCATCGGTGGTGATAAAATAATTACTTTAACACTCGATATACAATAAAAAAAAGTCACAAATTACTTTATTTGTTATAACCTATAATTATTATAGTTATATATAATATTATATTTATATAAAAAAAAAAACATAATCATAATGTTTGGAAATTAATGTACAATAAAAAGATAAATGTCGTCGAAGACTTGGGCAGCAAAAATAATTATAATAATAATAAAATAATAATCACTGTACCATGTAACATAACATCGTGATATGAAGAAAAAAAATGTTAACATATTACAATACATTATTATGTATTAATTATATAGATATATAAATTAAGCACCAATTACGATACTATTGCAACAAAGACAATATCAGAACTGTAACATTATGTTTGTAATACCATTACGAATAAACATAATATAATATAAATGTATATAAACAATTATGATTATTAATATTAACACAAAAAATAAAATAAAAATACAGTCTTTTAGTAACATATTATTCGTAGAAAGAAAAATTAATAAATTAACATAAAACACAGGTGTGAGGGAAGACGCTGTGTTCTCCTTTTTTGGACGACCTGGCTTTACAAACAAAAATAAAATAATTAGCCTGGGATCTTACTTTAGGGTTTTAGCCACAGCGTATTAACAAAAGGTTGTATAATATGACCAGTCAGCCAATAGCAGGCATCATTGTTGCTAATAAAAAACTGACAATATAATATTATTTTCCAAAAATTTAAAACTTAAATAAGGTACAATTTAGAACTGTATTATCGTTGAATGTAGGCATATTATAATTAATTAAATGATAAAGTTTAAACGTCTATGGCATTATCAAATATTATTGAAATTATTAACCATAAATTAGTTGTAACTTCATAGCTAAGTTGAAACATATTATTAAAATAAACAGCTGTACTTAATTTTGGCTTTAAATATGATAATAATAATTATGACATCTTCAATTTAAAACAATGAGTTTAATTGGGGCATCGGAAATGCATACAATTGCGATTGTGTGTTTTCGATGCAACCTGCTTGGAGGATTGGGGCTATCACACTGTCACAACGCATAGAATGACCCCGGGGCCTTGGCCGTCGAGAAGATTTTCCGATACGGTTTAATTTTCCCAATATTGACTACAACGGTATTACTACTATATATTACTATAAACCGATCGAATAAAAAAACGATCACTAACAATATTACACAATTCGGTTGTACAAAATAATAAAATAAATAATATGAGTAGGTATAGTACACGAAGCGACAAAACGACTCTACAGACGACAATGACTAACAACGACTAACAGTATCGCGTCGGGCCGTACACGCGAGACACGACAGAAAACGGAAAAGCGAATGTAAAAAACGAACAAAATGAGTGATGGCACTCATCGTTACGAGACAACGGTTGTGAGTTGAGTCTTCTCGGACCTCGGGGGCGGCGGCGGAGGTGGTCGCTTGTTGATTTTGTTGGTTGACCGGAGATGTTGGGCCGCAAGCTGTTGCGGCGGAGGTGGTGGCGGTGGCGACGAACAAGCGGCCGGGCCGGGACCCGGCTGCTGCTTGGGGTACACATTCTCGTACAGGTTGTTGGGACCGTAGTGTTCGGCCACCCAGTTACTGACGTTTGCCTCGCGGCTGTACGCGTTGTTGGTGCCGGCCGCGCCACCGTCAGCGAACTGCGCTTGGAGCCCGTGAGCCGGATCCCGGAACCCGAGCACTTCATGCGGGGTGGCCATCGTGTCGAGCTTGCACTTTTGCGCCACCTGCCACTTCTTGCAGACGACACGGTGCAGGTCGGCCAGGAATGCCGTGCTGGGCGGCGACAGAAGCTTGGGCGGTGGGGGCGGCACGGCGTTAATCAGCTCGTCGTCGTCGTCGTGGTCGACATCGCCGTCGTGGTCGACCAACAGTTCAGGGGGCGGGGGCGGCAACGACTCCAGACTGGGCGTCCGGCGGTGCTGCATGTGATGGTGGTACTGTTGTTGGTGGTGGTGCTGCTGGTACTGTTGGTACTGCAGTTGCTGGTGGTGCTGGTACGGCTGCTGGTGGTGGTCGGCGAACTTGACCGACTTGACGGGTTTTTGTTGGTTGGCGGCCGCGGTAGCCGCGGCGAACGCCGTCGCCGCCGACGTCTCCGTCACGGAACAGGTGAGCTGACGCGTGGTGGCCGTCAGCGGCAGTTTGGGCGGCTTCCGCTTGATAGTGCCACACGGCGGGTAGTCGGACTCGAACGCCACGTCGCAACCGGACGACGAACCACCAGAGTCCGACGACAGTCCGCTCTCGGCGTCGTCCAACATCATGGCGGCGGCGGTGGAGGCGGCGTCATCATCGAGTCCCACGGACCCGCGTCCCACCGTCCCGCGTACCATCGAACCGTCTCGGCGCAGGGACGTCCCGGACGACGACGGCGGAGCGGGCGACATGGACGACGTTTGCGACGGGTCGCCGCCGGCCAGCGCCGACTCGTAGTTGTCGAGTAGCTGCTGTCCGTACTTGACGATCCGTATGGCTGACATCCACTTTTGCAGCGTCCGCTCGTCCTCGGCGCACACGTACTTTATGTACTTGGTGGACTTGGGCTGCTGCAGACACGGGTGTTTGATCGCGAAACAGTGTTCGGTCGGTGCCTTGTACTTCTTCCGCCAGCCCACGCCGTAGTACACCTGGTTCACGTCGAACGTGGCCAGGCAAACGAGGTCCTTCGGCGACCGCGAAGCCTTGTCCTTGTAATAGTACAGCCCCGAAGCCCTGAGTACGCTGTGGTACTTTTTCCAGCCCTTCCTCGAGTCCGTTTTGATGTACAGAGGACCCTCGACGCTCGGAAGTCCGCCGTTGCAAAAGTATTCCTGCAATGCAAAAAAAAAACGCGGTGGGGGTTAGTAAAAATTAAGGTGTAGCGTCGTGCAGTGGCATGTCTGCAGGTTACTGATGTATGTGTATTGTAAATAGGTTATTAAGGGCTATGATCCATTGTGCGACTTACGGTCAAAAATCCCGTAGGCGTTTTAAAAATAGTCGAATACTTGAAAAATTAGTTTTTTAAAACGAGTCACGGCTCATATCAGATCACAATCTAGATTAGGGGATCGGGTTAATCGATTGGTCTTATCGTTAAATTATTACAAATCGCTTAAAAAGTAATATGAAGAACTATTTTTTTTTTTAATTTTCACCACCCGTGGGTATTTCAGAATAATTTGAACGATTATTTTTTCTTCCATTCGAAGGGCAGTTATAACCGAACCGCCTAACATAACCATTGGTCCCAAAATAGTGTGGTTACGTTTTAAATGTGCAGCAATTCGTGTACTTACTTGTGCAAAGTTACTAGTCGCGTGGCTGAGCGACTGATTGCTGGTGTTGAACAACGACGGATTTTCGAATATTAACGTCCTCTCGGGCCGCTCGACGAACAATAAACGGTTCTTGGAATCTCTGGTCCACAGCATTAGATTATCTACCAGCAACTCGTGTTCTTCGTAAACGCGTTCTGAAAAAAAAATAAAAACGTGTGTAAAAAAAAATTATAAAAAACACAAAACTAACACGTGTTGCAAAAGTATGGATTTATTTTTATTTTTTTTTGTCAACTAACCCATATGAAGGTCGGGCAGATGTTCGACGAGCCCCCAGCGCGGTCCGAGATTAATGTGATGTTTGTCGGCCAACAATCGCATCACATAACTACAGCGCATACCCTCGTCGACCAGCAAGGATTTCGCTCCACCGTCGTCGTTGAACACTTTGATGAATAGTTTCTTCACACTGGCCTCCTTCATTTTTTGTAGGGCCAGACGGATTTTCTCCGCTTTAGACGACTCCTGCGAGCGCAACAAACACGAATAACAATCATTATTAAAACGATTCCGTCGACGCGGCACAACGCGTAATAATATTATGTATTATAATAATAATAATTAATAATAATAATAATAATAATAATAATAATGGATAATATCGACTATAATACTACCGTAATATTATAGTCGAATGACAGTTTACGATAATATGCTTGATATGCATTAATATATCGTAACAACGGTAAAAAAAAATAAAAAATTACATAAAAACGATTAACTGCGTACAATAACGATAATACATACTTTGTTTCCCGCAGAGTGATTGGTAGTGCCACTAGAAGCCGAACTCTCGCTGCTCGACAACAACGATACGCAATCGGAAAACGCGGAATCATTGTCCGGACTATCTGTCCTCACTAGAAGAATACAATTTATTTATTTATAACGCTTTGATTCAAATATTGTAACATGTGAAATGTGTATTGTGTATAGACCTACGTGGTGCCGATTGGGAAATAAAAATTAAAAAGAAGAAAAAAAGGATAAGTGAAATCGGACTGACGCGCGATTTATCTACAATAGGGTATTCCCCCGATTTATACTACAACATTTATCAGATTTGGGTAAAGTCCAAAGAATTGGGCTTACCAGTCAGTCTTAAACGTATACACAGACCGAATGTCACGAACCGTCTTTGATTCATTACCATTTGAACCGTGGCCAAAAACGACACCACGATTGTTGGACCGGAGTATATAGTAGTGGCGTAACAACCGTATTGGCCAGGTGCCTCTTTTCTGATATTGACCCTTCCCAGACGACGTATTATTATTGGAACGGTAACGGTATTGTGAGTTATAATAATATAATAATACGGGCACTACCTAGTAGTGTATATAGGTATTACTGGTATATACCAAAAGACGGAGAAAAAAATTTGTAAAGAAAAGATTTTTGTAATATGCCGCACAATCGGCAAACCCGAAATGTCTGCCAGCGTATTATAATAACGATAAGGGGTTGTTGTCGTTGTTGTCTGCGTATGAATAAATAATCGCGGTGAAACACAATATAACAGAATATATTCAAAATATATATATTATGACGGTTTTTACCTGTTCCCGTTTGATTTGAATTTGACAGCATCCTGTTTATTGAATTGTAATCTGTGATAAACAATTGAACGTCATTATTATTGTCATCTATATTTTCATATTTCATGTTATGTATATTAACGCGAAACTGAGGGCGAAAACTTTAAAGCGATTTACATACCGATTTTTTCCGAATCCAATAAACTATTCGTGCTCTGGTATTGGGACTCTAACGCGCACAACTCTCCCAACACGGCGTCTAAGTCTACGTCTTGAGTATCTGAAACGTGAAAAAAATCAAACGAACATTATTAACGACGTTTTGTATGTTATAATATTATTTATAGTGAGTGGTGACGACAGCGGCGACGAGCCGTGTCCGACCGACTTCAGTATATATATGTATAATATAATTTCGCCGACTTACCTTCTAAATTCGCCATCGAGAATCTATAAGAATCCATCCGCTGACCAGCAATGTCCGTGGCGTTAGGAGCTTTCAAAATGACATTGTCGACTGGCTTGGACGGGCTCTTGTCCAAACTCTACAAAACAAAAACAGACGAAAATGTTGATATTCCGATGATTGAAAATAAAACGTAGGTACGTAATCGAACAAATATTCTAAATACATGTATACGCGTGTGCGGTACGTCTTCGATTTGTGCGCACACACGAGCCACCTGCATGTAAGTAGTGGCGCGGGGTGGCTACAACCCTCAGACGTTTTGGGTTTTCATATTATACACAATATATTATTACTATTATACAATCTAGTTCGTGTTCGTGCGACGTCAAAACTTCTTTACAAACGCGACTGCTCCCCCTCACGGCAGAAGAACGAATCCGCCCCCCAGTTTCGTATTATATTTTACGAAAATCCTACTACCTACGAGCGCACACACGGTTGAAATACGACGTTTTTCAATTATTTTGTCCGATACGATGGTTGTTATTATTATTACGATTATCCTTAACCGTTCGTTGCGTACCTCTGCTGTTTCTCGTGCACGCAAATCTCGTCGACGGTTGGTTTTAAAATATTATAATCTGTTTCCACTATGCGTACCTATACCACGATAATATACTATATATTACAATCATGCGCGATTGCCGTACACGCGTTTCAATATTATTACTATTTCCACTCCACGCGCACAAGTTTTAAATTTTTATAATGACGGCGACGGTGAGGCGGTGGCGGCGTTTATGCGTTTATATAGTGAGCGGAGCTAGTTTAAAAATTATGATAATTCTCAAACACACAATATATTATAACACGCAGTTAAAAAAAACTGCACTGTACACGTCATGTACTATATTGGTCACGCGATTTTTTGATTAATTTATCGTCATCGGGCCTGCCAGTTGATAATAACGACGACGACGGCCAAGGCGCTAAACGGACGATCGTTATTATTGTATAAGCATCGGTTCGACGGTTCCTAAACAACGCGTTAGTTATAAAAAACCGTTTACTCGTTAATATAACTCAACCCCGCATACACGTAATATGCATATAATACGCGGTACGCGGCATGGACGCCGCTGTCGTTTTAATATACAAAAATAAAAAAACATTATGTTTTCAATTAAAAACGAAACAATGATCCCCGCACATAACGCATTGTGTTAGGTCAACTGTCTCGATTATTATTATGCGCGTTTTTTAAGACTCCAAAGCCTATGTATAATATTTTAAACGCGCCATTGTTCTTCGCGTTCTTCTGTAATAATAATATATTCCGTATTACGACGATTATTATTATTATCGTACGTATATACGCGATGCATAATAATCAGTAAAAAGTCGGTCTCGTCTATTAAAAAACCACCCAATATTCCACTAATTAGTTCGTGCGTATATTATATAATATTATTAATATTATATGAATATTGCTATCGGAAGACAGACAGTCGATTTACAATTATATAATATTATAACTACTATGTACAGGACGATCGCGTCGTTTTTTTTTTTGATCGATCTATGTTCAACCTAAATCTGAGCACCGAAAACTGCAGCAGTTCTAACGACGTCGATTGAGCATCGGCGGTGAGTAGGTATTTTTTACGGAAATTTGACAGCATCTACCAACGGCCATGGTTATTATTGTCAGCCGACGATGCCGTCGTTATATACTTATTTATTTTTAACGTAAATCTAATTATAAAAATAATAAATTTTTTTTAATATCAATCTAATTTACGTAATTCGTTTTTAAATAAAACATTTTAATTCATTTTTGGTCGGTCTTGGGTTTTCCTGTGAACTATACATAGAATATACATGCACATGGAATTCACGTTGTTCACTGCGGACTGCGGTGATTGTTATAAAATAGACGTATTTTGTATTTATAATTGGATGCTCATCCGTCATCGACATACATCTCTTCAGACCTCAGCATTAAATTCCAACCACCCTCGATATTAGTTCTGCAGAAATCATGACCACTCCCACTTTCAACTCTCGCATAAAACCGCATTCGGTCTATATAATATGAACAGAACGCTTCAATAGGTTCTTATTCTATTAATTTAAATTTATATCCAGCCTAACTTCTAGCAAGGTTGTTAATTTAGTTTAATCATAAATGCCATTGGTAGGTATATAATATATTTCATTGAACATTCTTTTAATCTTATCAATGTTTTGATAATTATCTGATATCTCTTTTCTTATATACATGCAAATTCCACGTTCAATCGTGGGTAAATAATAACAATATACACCCGGCGATATTCATAAGGCGTAATGAGTATATATTATAGATAAGAGTTAGATTCTCGTCCCGCGACGTGTTGAATATAATATGATATCATTTCATTTTCAGTCGAATAACATAATATGTCATAACCTACAACACGCATTCAGTAATAAGGAACCACCAGCTATGCTATACAATATAATAATATTGTACGTGCTATAGTGTAGTATAATATAAGTACGACAACAACAGCAAAAATAATAACAATAATAATAATGTAATTGTCACAACTGTAATTATTTAAAAACACCGGAGAGCACGCAACAGGCGTGGTGCCCACCATATCCATATGTAGACACACATTATTATCATCATCATTGAACGTATTTAAACGAAAAGGAAAAGAGCGACGTACGTTACGTGCTCACTTTTCTCGTAAATGTGTCGTGTTCGTCAAACATATTATAGTAATAGGCAATCATAATATCAATGGAAATAATCAAGACGATAGCAATAGCATTGCTATAAGACGATATGCTATGCGCGACGAGACGATTTTTCCGACAAGACTCGAAGAGGAAAACTGTACATGAGCGATAATTTATTGGCCCCGAGCGGCGTTCAAGGTACTTACGGTGTTCTCGATAGCGGTCAAGGCCGTTTCCGGGCGATAAGTCGTCTTGTGCACGTCGACGATGACCCGGCTAGTGTGAAGGGTCGTCGGTGCCGGCGCAATGTCGCCGTTATCAATGACTGGCAACGACGGCTGCAGCGTGAACACGCGTTGGTTTTCGGGCGGCGGGAAAACTCGTTGGTTCGCGGGCGGGAAAACTCGTTGGTTTGCGGGCGGCAAAGGTGGCGGGAAAACTCGTTGGTTTGCGGGTGGCAAGGGCGGCGTGGAGACGTGCTCGCCGGGTAACGGCATGCGCTGCCTCTGGGCGATCATCTGAGCCACGTTCCTCCGGGTGGTGGAAAAACTTGATGCTCTGCGCACGGCCACCGAATAGCACGGGGGCGGCGGACGGAAGCTGCTGCGGCGCCTCAACGGCGACGGCGGTGACGGGGGCGACCGGTGCACGCCGGAAAAGCTGACGGTACGCTTGACGGGCGCGCGTCGGCGCACCGAACTCGCCGCGCTCGACAGTCGCGTCTTCAGTATCGGCTTGTAGCCGAACGTGAGGTTGCCGTAGATGTGATAGTCGCCTTCGTCGGAGTACGACGAAGACTGGCCGCCTCCGACCGCCGTCGCCGCGGCGGCCCGGGTCTTGTTGCCCACGGTCCCGAAGCCATAGCTGCCGTCCTCGTCGCTGTCGCTGTGCTGTTGCTTGGTCCGGCCGCAAGCGTACCGGGTCTTGCACGAAAACATGACGACGGTGATGGGTCTTCCGCGGACGTCGGTCGAGAACTGATTCCTGGTCCCGGGATGGGTGGCCGGTCGTCGGATCGCGACGACCGGGTGTCCCGAGGACCGGAGCAGCTGCTGCCGCGCGCTATACACGGACGGGTCCGCCAGGTGCAATCTCGAAGAGTCCGCGTGCTTGTGCGTGTGTGCGCGGCCAACACATGTCCCGCCCGTGTCTCTCCGCGGTAACACAATATATACCAGGCCGCGGCGCGACAGAGATCGTCGAGATGCAGTGATCCGGTGCGATGAGAGAGAGCGAGGAGAGCGAGACGCGCGTACGTATTATACAGACGACTGATGATCGGCGGCAGATGTTCTCGCAGCGGCGGCGAGTATATAATAATAATATATAATAATATTCGAAATCCGATTCTCGCCCGACACCGAAACTCGTTTGCGTCGTGTTGTTTATATATGTACCTACGCGTGTGTACCTCCATATACATATGATATATGCCATGTATATACTTTTTAATATCATACATAATATATATATATATATTACTTGCGTACACATAACATTACGCGCGCCGGCGGTACCTGTGGTTCTTTTTTTTCACCGTATTTGTTATTATCATCGTCGTCGTCGTATCCGACATTATTCGCCCTCCTGGGCATGTTACACACACAAGCGCACGGATTTCGATAAACAACAAATCTCGAAAAGTGTGGTTTTTTTTTTATATATTTTTGCGATTTGACGTCGCCATATGGCAGGCCAGACGGCGGCGGCCGTGTGGTGGCCGTCGTCGGCAGTATAATATATTATTATTTTTTTACGTTTATATTTTTCAAACGCAGAGATAGATACCTTCACGAGGATTAAAGGTGCGATTCCTATGTACGCGTCTAGAGACGCGCGGCAGCGCGGCGTGGTTCGAATTTCAGCCGCGCCGCACTAGATAGCGTGTTATTAAGTATAACCGATTCCTACGGCAACCGCCTGGCCGCGCGCCCCACCATGCAACCGCGCGTCTGCGCGGTTACTACCGCTCGGATAGCAGTCAAGACGCGCCGCGCACTTATAAAGTTATAAAATATATTTAATACGTTATTTTTTTTAAAATTATTTTGTGTTGCAAATTCAAATTAAAATGCCACCAAAATCACAAACGTTATTTTCTGTGGAGGATGATATAAAACTGGCGGAGTTAGTAAGCATGCACCCTAGTGTGTATGACTTAAAACACAAATTTTATAAAAATTTGGGTGTGAAGGAGAATGCGTGGACACAGATAGCCGAGAAAATGGAGAAGAATGGTAAGTAGTTCATAACTTGTCATATAATAATAATAGTAAATTAATGTTAATAAAAATTATTATTATAATAATACTTGTAATAATGCTAGTAATAATAATAGTAGGTACCTACCTATTAATATTAAATAATAACAACGGAAATTTAAAAACATAGGTCAGGTATGCTTGTACCTAAATATTTTGTAAGTACTTTATAATATTATAGGTTACAGTTAAATTAATATACTAGTAGGTACAATTGCACACACAACACTATAACTTATAAAATTTTTTTTTCAATTATTATCAATTTGTCGGACTTGGTGATTTTGCCATTCAACAGCTCCTTGTGGACTATTAAAGAACTGTTTAAATTCGTCTCTGACATTGAATCCCTCAAAATTAGCGTACCCTCCTGATCTGGAAAGTGAAATCATATTCCTAGAAGGTGGTGGTTCATTTATATCAAAGTTGTAAAAACAATTCCCTTTATTTTCTAAATATCGATCACGTAAAAGATTATGAAGACAGCATGATGATAATACAAGATAATCTACAGTTTCTGTTTTAAGAGATATAGGTGTATAAAAGACTCGAAAAACTTGACTTAAAAGTCCAAAACTATTTTCTGATGTTCTTCTAGCACGAGAAAGTCTGTAATTAAATACGGTTTTTTCGTTCTAGTATATGGACGCATCATATGAGGTTCTAGACGGAATGCTTCGTCCCCAATATGTACATACGGCAATTTTTTGTTTGAATTCGGCAATATTTCTGGGGAAGGAAAATATTCACCAGTCTTTATTACTTCGAAGATACGGCATTTGTTAAAAATACCACTGTCCCCTTCTTTGCCGTATGCACCAACATCCACAAATATAAATTTACAATTTGCATCGACGATTGCAAGTAGCACAATTGAAAAAAAGTCTTTATAGTTGAAAAACAACGACCCACTTTTTCCCGGAGCAAAAATTCTGATGTGCTTTCCATCTATGGCACCGACACAGTTTGGAAAATTCCATTTAATCCAAAAATCCATGGCAATTTGTTTTAGATTTTCTTTTGTCGGAGGTGGTAATAAAATAGGTGTTAGTCTTTCACTTAAACTTTTTAAAACTAATCTAATGATACGGCTAATATAACTTTGTGAAATCCTAAACGAAAACGCTAGTGATCTAAAAGATTCACCCGTTGCCATGTACCTAAAAAAGTAAAAAGAATAAGATTTAATGATTTGTAAAATATGTGGATAAAATTCACAAAATATTTAAATTTAATTAATACTTAAAAATCTATTCAAATTGGCTGCCAAAACCATGCATTTGTTAATATGTTATATACCTATAGTCTATACTATATATTTGCAAGTATATTTTCTCTTTGGATTTTACGATATTATTTAGGAACTTACATAGGTACTGAGTCTTTATAACAGGTAATACCTAGATTAGATTACTACCTATTAGTGTCTTGTACTCTGATCATAAGTAAAAACATATTACGATTCACGTCTACATATCTCATTACCTACGTATAATACTTTGTATTAGGTAGGTATATCTAATTGGTAATCAGCGATATTCGAATACCCACTTATCGGTTTGCTCTTATCTGTGAAACTTTTATTTTCATTTAATTTGTCAATATTCAATTTGATGACCGTGACAGTACCCAAACAAATACTGTGTCTTACACGTCACACAATTTTACCATATATTATACAATGTTTGCAATCAAATTAATACAATATTGAATACCTAAGGTACCTAATTGATTACAATATAACACACTATTTATCATTATTAAATGCTTATAAAAAAAAATGTGACTATGAATTTTAAATATTTTTCATCTGTCTTTGAAACAATATATTAGGAGCCTTCTATTACATAGATTTTTTATCAAACAAAAGTAAAAGTGCCTGGATTTTCTTCAACAGTATCTTTTCTGATAGGAAAGTGAATCTAGTTGGTACTTTGGGGGGTAAAAAGTAAAAAATTCTCAGTAGTTTTCAAAATCACCGTGAAAAACAAAAGAAAAATTAAGGAAAAACGGGAATTTTTACGCAAAATCTGTTTTCGAGAAAATCGATTTTGGTTTTTGGTACAACTCTTAAAAAAATGACCATAGGTACATGAAATTTTGACTGAATATTTATATTAGTATTTTCTACACACCACAACATTTTCATAATATTTTGACTTATTTTGAGCTCTTTACGGACATTTTCAGTTTTTTTTCTATAAATATCGATAAAATGTTATTTGTTGGTTAAAAAAGCTTTAAATTTAATAGAAGGCTCCTAGTATATTGATTCAAAGGCGGATGAAAAAAATTAAAAATCCATACTCACAATTTTTTTTATAAGCATTTAAAGACAAAATACGTAAAAATTACGAAAATTTGAAAATTATTTCGAGTTAGAAATTTATAAAAAATTTTATTTTTAAATCTAAGATTTGAAAATGTAATACAAGATTCCTCATAAGTTTGTCTACCTTTATCAAAAAAAAAAATTTCAAATTTAATACCATAAATTATACAGTGACCCATTTGTAACCTACTGTACAGCAGAGCACCTTTTTTAAAATTAAATATACATTTTATTTTATCAATTAAAGATTGTTTATCACAGATTTGTTTCATTAAATATTCATTTTTTATTAATAGAATTCAAATATAAAAATTTAGGATTTATTATTTCCAATTATATTTTCACTAATTAAATATTAATTTTTTTATCAAATATATTTGGAAATTGTTATGCTGTGTAGAAAATGCTAATATAAACATTCAGTCAAAATTTCATGGACACACGGTCATTTGTTTTAGAGTTTCACTAAAAACCAAAATCGATTTTGTCGAAAATTAATTTTATGTAAAAAT
>JANEHU010001351.1:0-73541 GCA_027563435.1 Nasonovia ribisnigri | reverse complement strand
TTATTATACATATTAGAATTTAAACTTCATTGTATTTAAAATGCATGTAGGAAAAAATGTAGTAATTAATGAGTACATTTTGAAAATTACATTTTTTTTTTTACTTTAGTAGTACGACCATACATGTTGTCTTCAGTATTATTCAATAACCCATATGTGAAACGCAAAATTCAGAAACGGTTCAAGTGCTCGAGATTCAAATCGGTTTTTTTGCATTTTTTTTTTTTCAAAATTTTTTCATGGCATTACTACTAAATCGTCAGGTCGTCTATCAAATACAACTCTTTGTGGCGCAACTTGGAACAGTTCGATTTGACGCGGAACATGCACGCCGATAACGACGCTGACTTCGCAACATGGTTGCTTCAGCTCGGGAGCGGCAAATTGCCAGCGGTCGACGGTGTTCAGGACACCGTTGAAATACCCCGGGAAATGGTATGTGAAGTCGCTAATTTGATTGATTTTGTTTTTCCGCAGCGAATGTCGTTGGCTAACGTCAACGAGTTTGCTCGGAAAATAATTTTATGTCCCAGGAACGACGAATGTAGGCAGGTCAATCGTACGGTGTTACAACGCATTGACGGAGACCACCGAACCTACACATTCATAGACACTGTGATGGTCGACGACCCCGACGAAGTGGCCAATTATCCTACAGAGTTTCTCAACACTCTGGAACCAGACGGACTGCCACCGTACAACTTAACGCTAAAGGTCGGTTCTATTGTCATGTTGCTTAGGAACCTAGATTCTAAGATACGTCTTTGCAATGGTACACGGTTAGTTGTTACTGAACTGCGACGATACAACTTCAAAGCGAGGATGTTGTCTGGTGGTGCACAGGAAGATATAGTCATACCTGTGGTACCGCTCACGTCGAGTGGTGAAGACGACCTGCCCATTATAATGCGACGAGTGCAATTTCCCGTACGTTTGTCATTTGCTATGACCATTAACAAGTCGCAGGGACAAACGTTTGATAGAGTTGGATTGCTCCTGCCATCACCGGTATTCACGCACGGGCAACTGTATGTAGCGTTTTCCCGAGTGAGGGACTCTCAATCTATTAGAGTTGGTATGTACGGTAATGACCGTGGTAGATTCGTCACTAAGAACATTGTGTACAGAGAAGTTCTACAAGCGATATAACAGTACGTTGAAGTCTACAAGAACTTTATAAACATCGAATCCGATCTGTGTGATACAAGTCTGTGTGACAAAGTCTGTGTGACAAGTCTATGTGACAACAGTCTGTGTGACACATGGTTTATAAGCAGTCGTAAGTACGACTCGAGGAGGAGAGAAAGTTCGACGACCTCCACGTGGTTCTCTCTGGATGCGGATTTTGTAATGAATACGTAACTGATGTCGAACATAACAGGATGCAACTCACACACCAGGTGGTAAATTATTTAGAAATTTTTATGTACACAACGATATATTAGCAGATAATTGTATATTATAATTGTATTGTTTCAGAAAAATTATACTAGAAATGACTCCATCAATGCAGGTGTAACTAAAACCCAATGAAAACACTTATCATTGTACTACTGAAAAGTACTAACACATAAAGAAAGTTTGACAACCTCTACGTGCTTTTCTCTTGATGCAAATTTTGTAATGTATTTGTATCAAACGTCAAACATGCATTTAAACAGGCTGCGACTCACACGCTGGTGGTAAATTATTTAGAATTATTTATTTACTCAAATATATATTAACAGATAATTGTATATATTTGTATTGTTTCAGAAAGATTATACTGGAAATGACTCCATCAACGCAGGTGTAACAAAAACCCCATGAACAGACTCAACGTTGTATCAATACTGATTACTAATTTGTAACTAAACCATACTCTGTTAATCATAAAAGTTCCTACAGCTAACACTTAATTATTATTCTTTGTAAATTTGTAACTGATGTAGCACATGCATATATATATATATTTGTATATATATACATTTAAATTGATTAATAAAAAGTTTCATACACAAATTATTATAATTTCAAAAACACATACCTACCATGACCAGTGTTTCTAACTTATTTTCAATTTTGTTGTATGTATAATATGTTTGATTTCTATGTATTGCAGTAAACACACAAATTAATAAAAAACTTTAAATATCATTACACTACACTATGTATATTTGTATTAGTATTGTTTAACAATATTTCTGGTCACCTAAGGAAATATGACTAAAAATTGTGCCACCGTTATTGATTTTCATTGTAATAATATTATGTGAGTACTGATTATTAGGTATCTAATACCTTATCTAATACCTTAATTTTAATTTATCTAATACCTTAAATTACTATAAGAATTGCAATAATAAGTACAGCGTTTAATTTATGTATTTTAATATTCTTCAAAATATAACATGATACATTTAATTTATGTTTTATAGGCTACACATATATGCATTTAACTGAACTTAATAAGTACTTATGAACAATATAATAATTTCATACACCACACCTACAGGTACCTGTATAAGTAATTTAGAGCATTTAGAGTTTCATGGTACGTTTTTCACTTGGTATGCATTGGTTGTTCACAACCATACACCTATTAGTGTTTTACACCAGATGAGAAAAGACCGCAAGACACTCAAAGTCACAGTTTTCGGATTGCATTCCTCATTGTGTTACCCGACCGTTGCACGTCGTCCGCTAACCGACGAAGTCAGATTGCCTACCTGGCAGAGTACGCCCAAAGTAAAGCCGGGTGACTGACTTCCTAGACACTCAAAATTGTGGCAGCTATATGACTTAATTTCTTTTTGAATTTCCGGCGGAACGATTTTCACTATACAACCACGACACTATTCGCGACGTCGCTCCCTTATCTCCCTCTTACCATTATCACTTTTCGTGTTTTCGCGCGGATTTTTTCATTATTATATATATTATATTAGAAACTTTATTTTCTTCCTTTACTTATACATACGCACGTTATAAGATTCGCACATCATGCATCCAATCCGCCATACGCAGATGCCCTATCCCGCAAAGATTTGCATACGGCGATGATTGATAGCTAGACGTTCGATTACAATTATTCTTATTTCCTAATTTCTTATACCCAGTCAAAACAGAACTGGGCATACGGCGGGACACGGTATTATACCAGACGACAAAAGACCGCTAGACACTCACAGTCACAGTTTTCAGTACGACTCAATTTTTTTTCGAATCGAGGCACAAGGACAGCTAGTCATTTTATAATTTTGTATTATATTAATTTCAGTGTGCGCTAATCGCCACGGATACTATTTATATTGTAATCTTTTTAGTGCGCGCTAATCGCCACGATATTACTTGTATTATAATCTTATTGTAGTGTGCGCTAATTGTGTTCAACCTTTATAATTTATAATATTTATAAATTCACGTTTTTTGTGAATTTTGCATTGTTATTATAGGATAGGTAGCAGCTGGCCAGCCGTGCACCGTCATAACTGTAAGTTCGAATTATTATTGTACTACAGCTCAGATAGCTGATATTTATTATATTATTTGGCCATATTTATATCCTTTTAGCGGCTCAAACTAAAATTATTATTTTTATATTTGAATTATTATATATTGTACATTAAACCAATAATTTCACTATAAGCCTACTTGCTGGTATAATTTATTTCTGTAGTAATTAGTACACAACACACATATATACACACGTACACACACCACCTGCACACTAGTACTCACAGGTCTTGCTCGGCGAACCTGTCCAATTCCTGTTGAGTACTTTTACGTATATACACACAACAAACACAGGTCGGTCGGTGTGACAACCATCCAACAATTATTACAGGCGTAGTCAATTCCGCAAAGGTGATCGGGAGCGCGTTCTATTGCTGTAACGCTCCCGGCCTTAACAATAAGGCATACCTATACATATTATAAGTTATAACATTGGTGGTTACATTTGAACATAATATCATAATCGTATATTCGTATAATTGATTATGTGTACAACTTTACTTTCGTCGTATGTACCAATTTGTTGTTACAGTAGAGAAGATCACCTTTTTTTTATATTAATAGACAGTGGTAACCCAAATTTTTTTTCGTTTACTATAAATAATATTTCTTTGGGCGAATAATTAAAAAAACTTACATTATCAGCTCGTAATCTACTATAAAGAGTGTAAAAATCACCATGCAATAATCTTTCACTATTAATTGGGTGCACCCACCATTTTCTTTGCACTCGTTTTTTTTCGCGAATAATTTTTAAAGCAGTATACGCAAAAATCGCAACCTCCTCGTCATCCATTTTGATGATAACTGACGTTGTTCCTAGCTAGTGTGACCGGAAAAGTAACGACCGTTAGTAAAACGCTCGTGTGACCTTACTCTTAATCTTTGATTGATCGATATAGATAATAATAATATGTTCACTTATATCATATATTATTAGCAGTCAGTGTGAATTTGATCGGAGACCTTACGCACGATGTTTTACGTAGCTATACAGTCTACAGTTTACATTTTTTTTTTCAATTTAATAATAATAGACGTTATGAAAAGTGAAAGGAATAAAACGTTGAAAGTAGTTGATGGTTTCAAATTTCGTTTTCACAAAATGCTAAAAAATTATATTCAGCGCTGGTGTTGCACAGTTAAAACGTGTAAGTGTTTTTTGAAATTTAATGATAATGATATTTGCATAGATAGTTTTTAACATCACAAAAGTCATTCTAAAATTTCGGAACAAATAATAAATCGACAGAAGCTGAATAACAGTTTAAAAAGAAAAGCCGTTGATGATATGTTTACGAAACCATCTAAAATTATTCATTCTGAATTAAAAAATGCTGATGTCGAATCTTTAACTACTCAAGACGTAAAGTTGATTAAACGAAATTTACACAATACTCGAGCTTCTATCCTACCAAAATTACCAGCCACTTTTTTGGAATTACACTACATTTTTGACAACATGGAATTTAAAACAAATAAAAATGAAAATTTTTTATTAGTTAATAGTATATAAAGAAACAAATATAGTAGGTTTCTCTACGTTAAGCAATTTCAAAGTGCTATGCAATTCGGACACTATATTTGTAGATGGTAAATTCAAAAGTTGTCCGAAATTATACCATCAATTATTTACCGTTCATTGTACAATAAATCAGTCTTACGTTCCACTCATTTATATTTTACAACCTTCGAAGACTACACAATGCTATTTAGAGGCATTTCAACATTTAGTTACAGAGTGTAAAAAAAATAACTTACAATTCAGTCCTATTCGGTTGTATACCGATTTTGAAAAGGTATTATTATATGATTATTTATTGGCATATTCTATGCACACATATTTTATTTTGTTGGATCCAAATTATATATATTTTAATATATATAATTATTATATTATTATTATATATAAATATTAAATATATATATTTTATTCTGTTGGCAAATTATATATATTTTAATATATATAATTATTATATTATTATTATATATAAATATTAAATATATATATTTTATTCTGTTGGCTAATGAAGTTTCTATTTTATATTATTTTATGCTACTTATTTTAAAAGGTTGTTATGCCAACCACGTATATAAACAAAGTATTTTATTAGTTCAATATTTATTTCAACAAATTTTAATTTTAACGGAAAAATGTGCAATCTACTAAATTCTCAAGTTTTTAAATTTGTAAGAGAACTCGTCCACTTTTTCATTAAAAATACGAACCAAACACAGTGAGTGTATATAACTAATAACTAGGGAACAAATTTAAACTAAAACTATAAGTTAGGATTTTGGCCATTGTTAGGGCTCCGGAACTGGATTTTTCTGCCAACATGTCGGTAAACAACTCCACTTTTATTTATTAAGTTATAAACAAATATGTATTTAAATATTTTTAATTGTATACTAAATTAAAATCCGTTTCCTAACTAATTAGTATATTTAATATTTTACATCGTTTATGCAATGTTAAAAATGCTCAGTCCAGTCCAGTCAAAATAAACAATCAACTTCGGAAAAATTCTCATAGAGCTGAAAATTGGTACACAAAGGTATGCCTTAGATACATCATAACAAATACAATTTCAAAAGTCCCCATCAATCCTACCGTTGCTAAAAATTCAAAGGTCACAAAAATAGGTTTTTCACAAATATCTCTTAAAATTTAAGTATTATTGTAAAAATAGCTATAAAATAATTTTTAGATAAAGCAATTATCTAAAAAAAAAGTATCTTAAACTTTTTTTCTAAGAATAATAGTTCATGAGGTATTGCAAATTCAAGATTTAATATTTTAGGCGTTTGGTACATTTTTTTTTTGGATTTCTTCTACTTTTTCGAGTGTAGGTACATTTTACGACACTGCACATGAGTTTTCACAGATTGTTTGTCTTTTAAGTATTCAAAATGTCCATCATTTCTTTCAACGCTTAAATTAATTAAAATTTGTAATTCTACGTTCAACAATAACTGTTTCAACCGTTTAAATTATTACTACAAATGAAACAAACTTGAGACATTTTTAATATGTAACTAAGGTGTGTACCAATTTTCAGCTCTATGTGAATTTTTCCGTAGTTTACATTTTTTTTTGTCTATTTTGACCGTACGTTAGAGGACGTGATGCCGTCGACTCCGTGGCAAATAAATACGTAAAATATTTACATAATGACATATTATGTTATATTTTATTTTATTACCATGCACAATCATTTACCTACTTATTTTATTATATTATAGGAACCAGAAGAACCAACAACAATTTACAATATCAATATCCAAAACAACAGAAACAAATATCCATTTTCAAAAAAAAAAATGTTTATTGTTTCACATATTTTATGTTACGTGACATCACATTTTATTTCGATTTTGAATTTCGACTAGACTCTGTTCAAAGAAAGAAGCTACCGGACGGCCACAGACAAAACCTGTTTTTAAACGTAAATCTGGTCAATTTATATTTTGAACAGGATATAGGTGAAAATTGAAGCTTGTCTTAAAATAAGGGCCGTGGAATTATTATATTCCTTATGTATAAATAAGGATATATAATAATACTATCCATTTTACAACTTTTACGTTTAGACGTTCCTCTTTCTAAAATTTCAAGTTATAAGTATGTCATTTTTAACTGTTTCCCGCGGGGCACGAAGACTATTTGGATGATTCAGAATAAATTTTTTAATATGCATTATTTTGTATTATGTATTATTTAATTTTTAAAATTATTTCATTATTTTATAATTCTTATAAATTCTATCTTATTTTCAATTTAAATATTTAAATATTATATATTTTTAAACAAATATAAATTTAAATATTTTTAAGTGTATACTAAAGTAAAATCCGTTCCCTACTAATAACTAAATAGTATATTTTAAATTTTTTACATGGTTTATCGTTTATGCAACGCTCAAAATGCTCAGTCCATTGGTCTATTTTAACTGGACTATCAGTGTTAGAGGACGTAATGCCATCGACTAGGCGGCTACATACTATATGATTAGGTCGGCCGATTTAGCCCATCTGACCGATGGAACTGCCACCTGACAGGATTAGTTAGCTGAACCAAATCATACACGTTTACTCACAACCTGATATTACAACTGATCCGTCCAAATCATATAGTCTGTAGCCAGTCTGTAGCCTTAACGCGACATTAATTTTACAAATAATTGTTACATATTATGGTTTTTATTTACCGCGGCACATAAATACGTAAAATATTTACATAATGACGTTATATTATGTTATATTTTATTTTATTACCATACACAATCATTTACTTATTTTATAATATTATAGGAACCGGAAGAACCAACAGCCATAAATAACAAGATAACATCACACAAGAAAGAAACATAAATATTAAAATTTGCAGTCATTGTAAAAAAAATTTAATAAATAAATATTAAAAAAAATGTTCATTGTTTCACACATTTTATTTCGATTTTGAAGTTTAACTAGACTCTGTTCAAAAAAAGAAGTTACCGGACGGCCACAGACAAAACCTGTTTTTATACGTAAATCTGGACCCTTTTTATTTTGAACAGGATATAGCCGATATAGGTGAAAATTGAAGCGTGTCTTAAAAGGGCCGTGCAATTATTATATTCCTTATTTATACCACTTGCATATTAGTTGCAATCATTGATTGATTTGCATATTATTATTACTACCGTAAATTGGGGTGACATTGGTAATGACGGGTGACTTTGATAATGTTGTTTTATTTCATTAAATTGTACACTATGGCTACACTGTTCGGAAAAAAATAATTTTTATTGTATATATTGATAAAGAAATATAGTCTTATAATGATACGGTTATGATACGATTTATCATCAGTTATTTGAAACGTACGTTATCTTCAATCACGTTATTTTAAATGTAAAATAACAAGGTTTCAAAATTAGCTGCGCAAAGTAAGTACAAATGTTAATTAATTATAATTTTGTAAGTTACTTTATATATACATATCATCATGATTCAAATCATACTATGTTATGCGATTTTCGTTCATTATGTTGCAAACAATTAGGTAAGTGTGTATTGTCGTGGGGTGACATTGATAGTATTGTAGGGGCGACTTTGATAATCTTATTTATGTTTATATTTTATGTATTTAAATTATTTTAGTGGTTCGTGTGTACAAAAAAAAAGTTGGCAGTCGTCCATACGCTAATATTAGAGATGAAGTTGTGGAAGAAGCTCTTCAAAAAGTTGCTGATGGGGAACTTTCAATTTTAAAAGCAAGTAAAATTTATAAAATTCCGTATAGCACATTACACAATCGTTTTAATGGGAAGCATGGCAAAAATCCTGGAGGACAGGCAATATTTAGTAATGAGGATGAAAGGTATATTATAGCTGCTGTATCAAAGTGTGGTGATTGGGGAATCCCTTTAACTTTAATGGATTTAAGGTAAACATAATATACAGTTTTCCTATATTACAATTAGTCTTAAATTATAATTATCTTGTTTTAGATTAATTGCAAAAACATCACTGGACAAAAGAGGAATAATAGTTCAAAAGTTTAAGGATAACCTTCCAGGTGATGATTGGGCAAGGAGTTTGTTAAAAAGACACAATACACTGACTCAAAGAATCACAACAAACATTTCTCGATGTCGCGCCAAAGTCTCCCCTGCTAAAATAAATTCATATTTTGATAATTTGTCTTCAGTATTTGTCTTAAGATATACCTGCAGATAATATTTTCAATTATGATGAGACCAACCTCCAGGATGACCCAGGTAAAAAAAAATTTTTATTCAAGCTTGGTACAAAATATCCTGTACAAGTTCAAAACCACTCTAAAAGTGCCACCACAATAATGGTATGTAGGTCAGCAAGTGGTATTCTATTACCACCATACATCATTTATAAGTCAAAAAATTTGTGGGAGTCTTGGACAAATGAAGGACCCAAAGGATCTCCATGCTGTGAGAGTCCTTGCTGCTCAAAAGGAACCAGATATAATTGTACACCACATGGATGGATGGATGGTATCACTTTCAAAGAATGGTTTTTCACTTTATTTTTGCCTCACGCAAACCGTTTGACTGGGCGCGAAGTATTGATAGGAGACATTCTAGCATCTCATTTTAATCCGGAAGTAATACAACAGTGTGATGATTCTGGTATTGACTTTGTATGTCTACCTAAAAATGCAACACATTTAACTCAACCACTAGATGTGTGTTTTTTCCGGCCTTTAAAACAAAGTTGGAGATTTTGTTTAAATGAATGGAAAAATCGTAATACAAGTATGCAATCTATTCCAAAGTCATCATTTCCAGCATTAGTAAGTAGTTGTCTTCTACGAATCAATGAGGTAGCATATCAAACAATTTAAAATCTGCATTTCGTGCCACTGGAATTTTTCCATTAGATCGGAATGCTATTTTACAAAAATTGCCAAAAGAAGATGACCCTAATATTAATGATATTGTTGTTAAATATTTAAGTGATAAAAGATTGAAAAAACACATAAAAACAGAAAAAGAAAAAAAATTAATATTGCTCCCGGACAGAGTGTGACTTCAGCTATTTTAAATAATGATAGTTATGATGATTCACCAAATGTAGTTATTCCATACGTAGACACAGATTCTGAACATGAGTTAGAAAATGAAGACATGGTTCCAGATTATCAAACACCAAGCAAAGATAATTTAAGCATTGGTAATTTTGTGTTAGTAAATGTTCAGTTAGGAAAATGGATTATGTTGCTGTAATGGATTATGTTAAATTTGAATTCAATAATATAATATCATTGTATAAGAAAAACGATTCTGAGCGGAGACGGTATGTCAGTCTAGGATATTTTAAATTATATTGATATTGTTATTTTACGGTAGCTGCTAATTTGAATTATTATTTTCAGTCCGCCTATGATATTACAAAGTATATTTGATGGTCTTGTTGTGAATAAAATAATTTATATATAACCTATTTAAGGGGAACCTTATTTTAAATTTTCAATCCTAAGCTATACAATTTGAAGATTTTATACATTTTCAACTATACATTTTTTTTTAAAATTTTTAATTGATCTTAATTTGATCTTTAAATGCTTATAAAAAAAAATTGTGGCTATGTTTTTTTAATATTTTTACACTACTATATTGTAACAATTTATTAGGAGCCTTGTATTAAATTTTCACGCTTTTTAGCCCAACAAATACAATTTTATTGATATTTATAAAAAAAGAACTAAAACAAATTGGAAACTGAAAATGTCCGTAAACAGCTCAAAATAAGTCAAATTATTCTGAAAATTTAATGGTGTAGAAAATGCTAAAATAAACATTACATTACAAAGTACCAACTACATTCACTTTCCTATCAGAAAAGGTACTATTGAAGAAAATCGAAGCATTTTTACTGCTCTAAAAGGTGACCTCAGACACAAAAAAAAAAAAACACACATCATTGTAAAATCAATACATTCATCGCTCCTCTCAGAATCTAAAAAACTGTGTTTTTGTGTTTTTGAGATTCTTTAGTTACAGAATAACCTACTTACTTGAAACTTTGTTTTAAATTTTCAATTCTTAGCTTAAAAAGTTGAACATTTTATCAACTTATCAAACTACAAAATCATTTTAAAATTTAAAATTTGATACATTTTGTCAAAAATTGAACTTTAAATGCTTATAAAAAAATTGTGCATGTGTCTATGTATTTTTCAACTACTATTGTCACAATATATTAGGAGTCTTGCATTATATTTTCGAGTTTTTTTACCCAGCAAATAAAATTGTATTAACATTCATAGAAAAAAAAACTAAAAAAATTGGAAACTGAATATGTCCGTAAACAGTTCAAAACAAATCAAAATATTTTGATGTTTTTTCATGTTCAGAAAATGCCTAAATAAACATATGGAATTAATTTCAAGTATCTACTGTTATTCGTTTTAGTTTTAAAGCAAAATGAGAAAATTGTTACATGAGAAATCAAGTGAATATCCATTGTTGTAAAAATATAAACTTCAGTCACTCATAAAAATTTAATTTAATTTTCTCGTAGACATTTTTTTTTTTGATAAAGGTAGACAAATTCATAAGGAATTTTATATTATATTTTAAAATCTTAGATTTAAAAAGAAAAATTTTTATGAATTTCTAACTCAAAACAATCAGCACAAATTCGTGATTTTTTCTTATTTTGTCAAAATATGAACTTTAAATGCTCATGAAAAGTTATTATTGATTAATGCTTAATTTTTTATTTAATTTACACTAACAACAACTTACGAGGTACCTTGTATTAAATGTTTAAGTTTTTTTACCTATTAAATAAAATTTAATTGACATTCGTAGAAAAAAAAACTAAAAATATTGGAAACTCAATATGCCCGTTAACGGTTCAAAACAAATCAAAATATTATGAAAATTAATATGCTTGTATAAATAACCAGTAAAAATCTCATGAATTTATATATATGGTCATTTGTTTTAGAGTTACACCAAATAACAAAATCAATTTTATGAAAATCGATTTTGTGTAAAAATTCCTGTTATTTCTTAATTTTTCTTTTGTTTTCCCTGTACATTTGATAGCTAATTAGAATTTTTTACTTTTGACCTCCCCAAGTACTAACTATATTCACTTTCCTATCAGAAAAGATACCGTTGAAAAAAACAGAAACTGTTTTACTGCCCCAAATGATGATGGCAGACACAAAAAAAAAAAAAAAATTAATAAAAAAACACATGTTTGTAGAATCAATACATTCATCGCTACACTCAAAATCTAAAATGTTATCCACTTATCGAAATAAAGATGTCAATCAACTTGATGTATCAAATCCAGCTCTCTTATAATCCCCGTGTCGTGATAAGATAAAAAACTTAATTGTCTCCACTATCCACAGTAATAATTATTATTGTACAAAATAAATTGCACTAAAAGTACGATTGTTGTCACTAGTTACAAATTAGAATAATGTAAATAGTATAAATGAATACAATATATTTTTTAAGTAGCACCTTGTACCTTCTAACACACAATTATAAGCCAAATTTGATAAAAATGTTAATAATATATATATAGTTATAACCTTATGTGTACAGTGTTTGACGGTATATAACATTTTATTAAAATCGTATAGTTTTAATAGATTTGTGGATTTTACGATTAAATAATCAATATGGACTAAAAAATAAATACGGTTTTCGTTGATATAAACCTACTGATTTACAAATGAATTAATTGGTGACTAGTATAGTGGTATGTTATCAAATGTATAAGTTGTTGTAATTATTATACAGTGGAAAACGGCTAGGTATTCGGTTATAACGATTTTCGAGCGACCAGTAATTTCTTCGTTATAGGCGATAGCCAATAGGACGAGATAAAAGTACTTAAATAATTTTTTAAAACATATAAACTAATATGTTAGCTACCTACATCAATAATATTTATTTTGATTGACATTTTTGAATGATAAATAAAAATAAAAAAGGGGAAAGTATATAACCGCTTATATGTATAGTAGGTGACAGGTTTTCCTCGTCATTAGGTCACTATACCCAATAGAAAAAGAAAATTGTTTTCTGTGGTTGTTATATTGTTATTCGTAATAACATTACGTGTACTTCAATTCTATAGTGTTATACTACTATCACAGATGTCTAAACTTAATAGCATAGACATGTACTGCAGACTCATGCTTCAGAGGCTCGCACTTCACGCTGAATTAGATTAATCCAGCCCATTTTCTAATAGTTTATACTTCAAATTTAATACAACGGTCTTTATTAAATCGATTTCATCATAGAACAGTTTTTTTATTCTGTTATAATTCAAAAACGAAAAACCACAGGTACTTGAAATGTCCACCATATGTTTATAACATATTTTTCTATACTTGATACAAAAACAATGTTTGACATGTAGTAGGCATAAAGATTTGATTACTAATTGAGCAAAAAAACAAAAATTAAATATTGCACTGTATTGACCTTTCCAAAAGCGATAGAAAACGTCATCGAAGACATTTCTACCCATCTTCAGAATAACCCATACGATGATCCACTGACAACCGCCAATGACAACAAGATGTCGATGGACCGTTCGCTACAGGACACACGCGATAATCGATCATTGATCAACATTGAACCACGGACCATGGATCACCAAAATTTTTCGATAGACAACTTGGTACAGAACCCGTTAATGGCAGCAATCTATCGGCTGTATGTAAACTGCGGCAAAATTTACCTTTTTCTAAAAGTCGATATGTAAACTGCGACAAAAAAAAAATTAAGATTATACAATCTGCGACAAAACCGATAAGATACATCATACAAACTGCGGCAGTTTATTTTATATACTTTCTATATATACTATATATACCGATGTACGTATATCGTTAAATTAATTATGTGATGTTTCGTCTTGAGCACAAATTGGTAAGGTAAATCCAAATGTATTTTTAAGTTTTAACGAAACATATCGGTATTATCGATTCCTTTACTTTTGATAATACTAGTTAGTACCTACTTACAAGTGTTAGTTGTTACTTAATAAAAGTTGTTAAAAGTTTTGTATATTTTATTCAACTTCATGGAATTTTCAACAATGTTTAGCCAGAATGGCAAAGTATTAACAGTGTTAAACGATTTTAAATTCAAATTTAAATATGAATCAAAAATAAATGGTAATCAAACTTGGGAATGCACTAAAAAAACATGCAAAGCCAAATTAGTCTTCAATAAGGAAAACACTCTACTGCAAGAAAAATCAGTTTTGGATCACAGTCATGAATCAGATTCTACAATTGAACGTCAAATAGTAAGTAATAGTATCAAACGCAAAATATCTGAAAACAATATAAATTAAATGCCATCTAAAATAATAAGAAAAGAACTTCGTAGTTTAGAAAACGATAACCATGACGCGGTCCCGCGTAATGAGCTGTTTGAATTTAAACAACCTTTTTGTGTTTTCCCTCATCCGACCACCTCACCCACTACAACGCGACGCCACAGGTACGCGTCAAATTGGCTCCCCGTACAGGAATCACCGGTAAGTGAACTTTATTTACTTGGACTTACCCCATACTACCCCCACATCACCCATCGGTGTGCGATTTGCAAAAAAATAGTCCCGACGCATAGCGACGAAAACGTGGTTTGCAAGCGGTAACGGAAAAACCAGCGTTACGTAACACGTTATATAACCATAAAGTACGTAACGACCGACCGCGCCGCCCGACGTACGGACGCACCGACTTCACCGCGCGCGACGCTACAAGCACACACAGCGTAGGATAGGTAGGAAAGCGACAGCGCGAGAAGGACACACAACCACCGCCCCGCACCACCAACCACCCAACGACGACATAAAATTGCCAGGGACGAAAATAGCACGAAACCGGACCGCCGCCGTAAACAATTTATTAATTTAATATTTGACAATTTATTGACTTTTTAATGACATATTATTATATTATTATTTGTATATAACTCCATTCTTTTTTATTGTATACAATTTATTATTTGACTATTTGTATATAATATATAATATTAAAAATAAAAAATACACTTGCTATGTACTTAAATACTTTTGAATTTACACTTATTTAACACTAAAATACTAATACTTTATAATTTGGTTATTTATTAAACAGTTGTTAATAAAATCGGAAATTATTTTACTAGGAAAGAAATTATTAATTTACGAAGTATATTCAATTTTAAAAATTTGACAACATTTTCCTATACAGTTTTTCAAATATTTTCAAAATGCCAAATATTTTTTTTTTAATAATTTTAAGCTATTTTGTGAACCAATGTGAGTTGGGACGCAATCGGGATACTTATATTTGGGATAAAATACGACTACCTGAATTTGGGCCGCAATCGGGCAACTCCGCACTCGACACGCACAACGATAACAACAATAACAACCCACTGACCTACATTCATACGTAAATAAACTGCGATAAACGGACAACACCGTCCTACCGACAACAGTCTCATTTTATATTCTCCCTTAAACATCACCGGAAAAGCAACCGGACGGCATGTCGGGAAAATATATGAATGAACTGACCTGTGCGGAGTTACGTTATGAGTGCAGGCAGCGAGAGTTATCGGACGCAGAGCCGAAAGATACCCTGGAAATCCGATTAACCCAGCATTTCGTGGACCTGAACCTACGGGTAAACGAAATCAGGTTCCAACCTATGGTAGACCATAGACCGACCGGAAATGACTCGGACGCAGATCACATGCCCGACGCCGGACAAATCGGAAACATACAGGTCGAACACACACCCCACCAACACCCGTTAGACACACCCAACCCACAACTCGCACCCAACCAACAACAGGTGACGGACACGATCCAAACAGCCCGTGGTATACTACAGGAGGTACGGCAAGCGGCGGAAAACTCGACGCTTGAGCACAGTCTGGAATCGCGACTGGCCATGCTCGAGAGCTGCATGGTACGTTTTGGCGACGACCAACGTCGCATTGCAGAGACAATGCGACGCCTAGAGATGGGCATGGCGCGCCAAACATCGGAACATCAAACCGACGTACCACAACCGACCACCCCTCGCAGCGCAATGTCATCGGGTCAACACCGGACATCACCGGAAGTGTTGATGACCAGTAACACGCGTCCATACCCACACCCGCGCACACCGAATAACACGGACAACGGAACGAGTTGCCCCGCGGCCCGCGAACCGTCGGCCACGGGATACCAACACGCCGACCGTTCAGTGCGTTTCGAGGACACACACAACTTATACCATGCCCCCTCCTCCACACACACCTATGCCGCGCAACAATCGACGCTTATACCGTACGACGAGGTATGCGCAGCGAGATATTCGCTGCCGGAGTTCCACGGAACAACACCTGAGGACCCGGTACGGTTCGTACACAAAGCGGAATCGATACTGTACCAAACGCGCATAGATAGGTCGGCCTGGACAAACATAATCGCGCAGCAGCTGAAGGATTCAGCCAGTACGTGGTGGAACACCATCAGACTACTGAACCTCACCTGGGATGAATTCCGCGTCGAGTTTTTAGAAAAATTCGACAGCGTGGAAATACAATCACGGCTGCGGGCCGATATAGTATCCGTCCGACAGACACCTACGCAGTCGTTAACGGAGTTCGTGATACAAAAACAACAACTAGCACTCCGCGCGAACACCGGACTATCTGAAACACAGTTAATCGGGACGATAGCCGGACTAACGCGCAACGAATACCGAACGCACATACGACTGCAAAGACCAGTGACGTTCGGAGACCTCCGACGGATCGCTGGAGTCCTGGAATACACACCGGACGAAACACCACCCCCACCACAATCGAGACCGGACTACAGAAAACCATACCTTGAAACCCGTCGCTTTGACCTATTCACCGACAACTCGGCCCTCACATGGCTCCACCGAGCCAAAAACACAAACTCAAAATTAACCAGGTGGGCACTGCAGCTAGCTAACCTGGATTACAAAACCACGCATGTGCCCGGCGTACAGAACGAGGCGCCGGACATGCTCTCCCGCAACCCAACCGCCGGGTCCCCTGTAGACGAGGAACACCTCGAGGAACGACTAGTAGGAGTACCCACCACACCACTCACCAACACTACTAGCTCACCGGCCGACAATCTGTTCGCTACGACGGACCAGGTTAACAATACACGTGGGCCCACAATCACACACGCGATGCTCGAGTCATGGCAGGCCGATGACCCCAGTACACGGGACATAGCGAGCAATATGACAACGGACGACCCAGCGCACAACACCAGAAGTACCGCGGATAAAAAAAATTGACAATACATTTTTACCGACGGACTTTTGCGAAGAAAGCTGGGCGAAAACACACCCGTAGTCATACCACACAATAAGACGCAGAACGTGATCTGGACATACCACGATCACGTACTCGCGAACCACCCGGGCTGGAAAGAAACGTACAGGGCGGTAAAACAACGGTTTTTTTGGAAAGGGCAAAAAAACGACATCCGACTGTACGTCAAGGCGTGTCACATATGCGCGTGTACCAAACCACTAAACACGCGCGCAGACGACCCCGCGACCACCAGAATACCCCGACAACCCTGGGAAGTGATCAGCATAGACCTGTAGTAAGCCTCAGCCAGTTCCCTGTACTTGAACTCGGCTGTGCCACAATGTAGTAGCCAACTCGCGAGGTTACCAGATGAAATGGTCAAAGACTTAACTCAAGTGTAAAATAATCGTAGACAGATTGTATTGCTACTAAATGTTATTTATTTATTCAAACACTGAACGTTTTATTCATAAAATATTAAATGTCACAAAAATATTCTAAGTACAACTGATGATTAATGGAAATATTTCTAAGTCCAGTTTAATCGTAAAGTAGAGTGACGAGAAGGTGCTCAGAGTAGCTTGGTCAGATCACGTCTAAACACAGGCTGTTTCGGGGTCCCTTATATATCCCGTTGGTCTCCCCCCAGTCACTGATAACGCGCATCCGGCTCTCACGCGCACCGGATGCTTTGTCTATTCTCAGAATTCTGACGCCTAGTCTTTCCCGTTAGCGTTGTCCTTGTAATTTGGTACTTACAGATTAGATATTTGCACATATATTGTTATACACAATATATTATTATATTATGGACAATCATTTTATTATATATATCACGCACAATATATTATTATATTTCGCTGTCTTAACTATGTTTTACCGGCTACCTCTCACTTCTTATAATGGTTGTTTTGTATCCAATGTCCTTTGTACATTGTTCGTAACCCTCATAATAGTAATGTATTAATATTGTTAACACACGTAAATTATTGTATTTTATCGTTTCATTTTTGTAATATCTTGTGTCGGCTGTGAAATATATAAATATCAAAATAATATATTGTAGATTAGCTAATTATGTAATACGGCCGCCGCAGTCCAGTTTCGCGCACCGGTGTCAACAAACCACAGGTTATTATTTTTCGTGTGCCGGTCGCGATTTCTTATTATTATTTAAAAACATTGCCAAAGGCGCGAATCGCCAGTTTATATTAAATATTGTTTTGAATATTGTCGTAGCGCAAATTGCTAGTTATTTAATATTGTTCAATTTTAGTGGCACAAACCGTCAGTGGTTTTTTAAACTGTTATCTGCTATATGAAGATAATATATTTTTTTTTTATTTTTTTTTTTACATAAATGTAAAATATTATAGTTCTTTCGCTGGCTAGATATTAAATGATGGCGGGGTGGTTTTGGCCCGTGGGCTGTAGTTTGGCCACCACTGATCTGAGCTATCACCCGTTGAATCTTATAGAATTTTTCTTCTTGAGAACCTACAGTAATTTTTAACTTTATTATTATTAATAATCTAACACATGTGTAATTATAACACTATAACGATCGGCGCTCCTTTTTAACCATTTTCCATGGTCACTTCATCCACAAGATTATTAGCTTCTCGTCGGTCACACGTACGACGGTTGGCATTACCCACCGCGTCTGGTGACATTTCACGGCGACCACGTCAGCAGCGTAGATAACATGATAGCATAAAGCGGCTGCTAGTTGTTCCGGAAAAAAGTACTTTCAATAAATTGTCGTCTCCGTTTGTTTAGCAACTTGCGCTTACTTTTTAGTCTTGTGGTTTTTTTTTATAATCGAAAATGAACAATTGGAAGTATTGTGGAATGAATGACTGTAGAGGTGCTATGAGTTGTATACCTTCTAAAAGTCCTGATAATGCATCGGTAAATACGAGCCAAGAAAATATAATCGTAAGTGAATATTTTGAGTAGATTAAAACAAAACAAATTAACCATGTAATGGGTAGGTATCTAATCTGCATTAATTGTTTAAGACTAAAAAAGAACACACAGAAGCTGTACCTATGGAAAAACAATGTTTGACATGTAGTAAGCATAAAGATTTAATTACTAATTGAACAAAAACAAAAATTAAATATTGCACTGTATTGACCTTTCCAGAAGCGAAAGATAACGTCATCGAAGACATTTCTACCCATCTTCAGAATAACCCATCCGATGATCCACTGACAACCGCCAATGACAACAAGATGTTGATGAACCTTTCGCTACAGGACACACGCGATAATCGATGGTTGTTCAACATTGATCCATGGACCATGGATCACCAAAATTTTTCGATAGACAACTTGGTACAGAACCCGTTATTGGCAGCAATCTATCGCCGGGGATGGGCAGACTGCACTGCCAACATCCAAAAGGTACTGCAGCTCCAACCGATACCCATGCCAGCATCTGCCAAAATACCAACCGACAAGGCCAAAACAACAACTACAACTGCCACGGCTAGAAAAAAGCAGAAAAAAAATGTTCCCAACTATTGTAAATAAGGTAATATATCAAATGTTATAAAATGTATAGAATGGTAAACAATATTACACATTCATGTCAAATTAAATTTTGTTTCAGATAATTTTTTCTTCACCCATTAAAAATTAATACATGTATTAGTAAAAATGTTTTGTATTTTATAATAAGACTGCGGTTTTGCCCAACCCTGTTCAGTATTTAGTGTATAATTTAATATATTTTATTACTTACCATTATATTTTGCTATATTTATATTTAATATTTGGCTTAAATTACCTAGTACATAATTATATTATGTATTTCTTTTAAATTTTCAAAAGTACCCATTATTAATATGTATAATAAAAAAAAAAGTATACCCATAATCATTGATTATAAATACTAGTTTAGTACTTTTAGTATTTTTTCACTAGTATTAGTAATCAATTCTATAATATTTGTTTAAATTTCATGGGCATACCGCATATTTAATTAATTTTATCTGTTTACAATTATTATTAGGTATTTTAATTTGTAATAAGTTATATCAATAATACTTATGTATAAATTATTTTTATTGTTTCGTGTAATTTAATACAATAAACAAAACATTTTCACCAACAATTGTTTTATTTAATGTCTTATAAGTACCTAGTATAAACTTTTATTTTATTGTAATATGCATGTGTGTAACTAATACCTAGTTAAATAGTGTATTATATTTAAATATTTTTGCATGTAAAACATGGTAACACCGACAGATATTTCAAATTATCGAGGGGACCAAAATACATGACGTGTTTTCTTCTAATTAGAGAGGTTTTCTCAGGGTACTTAGGGTTTAGTTCGATTTATCGAGTGACTACTTTACATAATTACACTTCACTACTTTACCGATGTTAATGGGTCTTTTCTTCTAATCCAATTAGCAATGACATTTTGGGCCGCATCATCCACGTCACTTCTACAGCATAAAATTTTAAGCACATCTCTAATTAAATTTGAAATAGTACCACGTGGTTTTCGTAAGGACGTTAGAAAATCATCAAACTCAACTAGAGTAATTTCGTTTAAGCTTTTATTTTTTAATTGAGAAATGTATTCGGCTAAAACTATTGAGACCAGACGTCGAAAATGTAAAGCTATTGGAAAAAACAAAAAAATTAATGACGTAACACGGTACAATGCGATCTGTGAAATGAAACATTTTGTAAATTACATTTTACCTATGCAGATTGCAGGTTAAGTTATAATTTCTAAAATGAATAACAAAAATGGTTGACAGAACCGTAGGATACGTTAGGTATGCATCCAATACTAAGGTAATTGAACATAAGGTTAAAATATTGAACCATGGTTATCATATCTACTACCTACTTTATATAATCAATAATTCAAACAATCATATGCGACGCTGTTCGTGGTGAGATCTTATCATGAATTATTAAACTATCCAAGGGTCCCGGTAGATTTTACAAATATATCATAATTTTACCATCTATTTTTTGAACATAACGCTATAAAAACTTAAATATTTTTCCCAAGTCTATGATGTTATTTTTTCCTGATAGAACGAATTATTACAAAAATTATTATGTTCAATGTGCTTATGTACTTAGAATATTTTGGAAGAAATCATTTTTTGAACATACAAAATCGGTAGATTTTACAAATATATCATAATTTTACCATCTACTTTTTGAACATAACGCTCTAAAAACTTCAATATTTTTCTCAAGTATATGATGTTATTTTTTTCAGATAGAACCTTCATAAACTGGTCTATCATATAAATATTTTAAGCACATAAACGAATTGCAAATAATTATTTGCCTTCTATCTGGTTAGGTTATCGTGGTAATTAAAAATATTAAAAGGATTTGATTTGACTTGACTTGTTTCCTATTATACTCGGCGCACGTTAAGATCATGACCGGGCGGCGGACTGTTTAGTGTCCGTTACGCGCAGCCGATTTTTCATTGGTTCCCCAAACATCTGCTCACAGTTATACAGCGCTGTTCCAAATGTGAACCGCATACACTGTGCTGTAGTGGTTTGCCCGTTTATTACTGTTCTGAACAGTGTACGCGCTCGTATGACTTTGCTCCGTACGCTATTCATTTGATTTTTCTCTATACGCGCTTATTTAACTGTTCTCTGTACGCGCTCGTTGGTTACTCCTATAATTATGTCTGATGAAGAGGCTGCAACATTTATTTCCCCACGGAAGAAGAATCCTCAGGGCAAAGTAAGTCGAAACCATTTTATAGTAATATTTTTTTATTTAACAGTGAAAATCACGATAAAATTTATATCAAAATGTTGAAGGCTAAAAATATTTTGACCGAAACGTATTTTTTATTACAAAATATTTTATTTACGGTTTGGACGAAATATATTGGGCTAGTATATTTTTTGGTGAAAATGTTGTTTTCAAAACAATTTTTTAAAATTGATAATTTAAAAATAAATTTTAAACAATTAACAATACTATTAAGTATTAACTAACAGAATTTTTATCTTTATCATTTCAATAATAGTTTATATTTTTATATTTTCAGCCTGTTGCCAAATCACAAAAAATTATGATTATTAATTGTTATAAGCAATTAAAATCAGAAAACGACAAAATTAAATATCGCGATTTGATGAAACGTATTTCCGATACACTTGGTATTGGATTGAATAAGGTGCAAACAACAGTCTCCGAGTACAACCAAACGAAGACTGTGACGTCCCCTAACAGAAAAAGAAACAGACCTGGTGTTGTGGATAAAATCGATGATTTTGACAAGAACGCTATCCGGAGAAAAGTGCATTCATTTTGGCATAATAAAGAGCTACCGACACTTGCGAAGGTATTAACCGCTATAAATGAAGACATTACATTGCCAAATATGAAGGATACCTCTTTACGGAAAGTTTTGAAGACCTTGAATTTCAAATTTACAAAACGCCAGAGGAATAGTATTTTAACAGAAAGAAGAGACCTTTTAAGTTGGAGAAGAAAATATTTAATTTCAATTCGTCGTTTTCGTAAAGAAGGTAGACCAATATATTACCTCGATGAAACTTGGATTAACACCGGTGATTGTGCGAGTAAGGTATGGGTTGACAAAACCGTTACTTCAAGTAGAATGCCATTCTTAGAAGGTCTATCTACAGGCCCCCAAAACCCAACTGGCAAAGGTACCAGGTTAATTGTTGTACACATTGGGTCTGAAGCTGGTTTCGTGCCTGGTGGTCTATTGTGTTTCCAGTTAAAAAAGAATTCAGCAGATTATCATGACGAAATGACTGGTCAAACATTTCAAGAATGGTTTGAGGAAATATTGGCTCTTTTAGAGGACAATGCCGTGATTGTGTTGGATAATGCACCATATCACTCCGTCAAAAAAGAAAAAACTCCTACGACGAGTTGGAAAAAGGCAGACATAGTAGAATGGCTGGTGTCTAAAGGTGAAGAAATCGACCCCACACAACTTGTAAAAAATTATCTCCTAGAAATCGTCCAACATTTAAAACCAAGGTAATGATTAAAATATAAACTATTCATATTATACTTTATTAATATATATTTTTTAGATACAATTCATACATAATTGACGAGATGGCCAAAGATTCCGGAAAGATGGTTTTGAGACTGCCCCCGTACCATTGTGAGCTAAATCCCATAGAATTGGTGTGGTCAATGGTGAAGTCATATGTTAAATCAAACAACACTACATACAAGACCATCGACGTCAAACATCTGCTTCACCAAGCCATTGACAGGGTTAAACCAGAAGATTGGCAGTCTTTCATAAGACACGTGATCGACGAGGAACAGAAGTTTTGGGATGTTGACTTCATTTGCGACGAGATGATAGATGAACTCCAGCCCGATCCGCGTCATATACTAACAATTGGTGAATCAACAGACTCGTCTGGTGACGAAGACGATTTATTTGATTAATTGAACTATGTACCTAATTATTTGTAAGTTTGTATAATACTTTTAAAATATTTTTCATTTAATTTATTGTATGTATGTTTAAATATTCATAGTAATTATTTTTAATGTTTGTAAAAATGTTATTCTAAATTACAATTAACGTGTATAATATTTAAAATAAATACTTTGATATAACCATATAATACTGTTTTAAACAATTTTCTTTTATATTAAAATATGTTTTTACTTTTTAGATTCTCAATAAAGTGAATGATACGTATGTAAAATAATTATACAACGTGGTAGGGAGATAGAGTTGTATTGTTTCTGCGACTTGTTTCTCGGAACGCCGCGCCGTCATAAAATCGATTATACAGTGTGGTGGAGTGAGTTCTATTGTTTTATAAACAAGTGCACGTCTCTGTTGACGCATGAGTCGTTCCGTATACAAAACCGGTAACTGCCACTATGGCGAACGGTAGTGTGGTGGAGGAAGTTGTTTTGAATGCGCGACTGGTCATGATCTTAACGTGCGCCGAGTATACATTATAAAAAAACTGTCCGAAGCCTTACAATTACAGACGAATTTTTTTATAATGTTACAGGAAGTAAAGTAGAATTGTGACACAGTTTTCATAAACATTGTTTTAAATAAATAGGATTAGGTTTTAATTAATTTATGTATTTCATAAATGTATTGTATATATTAGATTTTTACATATTTTGCATTTCTTTACATTTATGTCTGGCAACTGTTTAATCGTTATTTGTTGTAAAAATTAGTAATCATTTTTCTTCGCCACATTATCTCTCTTGACACTTCAAATGTGTTATAATATACAGCTGAAATAAGCAAACAATTAATATTAATATTCAATAAATTGTATTGCCCAATATTTGTTAAAAGAATATTTATATTATATATTTTCTCCGAACCCTAAATAAAATGTAAAAATTAAGCTAAGATTTACAGAAAAAAATTAAATATAATTACCTTGATTTTGCTTCATCTTCTCCTCCGTTGTATAAACACTAAAACTGGAATTGGTGGAGTTGGTACTGGTATGTGATCATGCTCTGCTGAAATAACCAAACAATTAATATTAATATTTAATAAATTGTATTGCCCAATATTGGTTAAAAGTAATAATAACCTTCATCATTTTGCCATTGCTGAATTTTTTCGAATACTTGAATAGATATATGTGATTGAAAACAATTTATCCAAATTTTTCCACTTCCCAATGGGGATAATTTGTTTAGGTACATATAAATGGTTTAGAAGACAGCAAAATACTAAAAGACAAATTCGTGTCCATACATGAAGCAGTAGCAAACTTATCAATTTTCAACGGTCAAGGTTTTGTTAAATGTCAATGTCAATCAGGAAAGCGGCAATGTTAAACCAATAGGTGCTTATGTTTTAAGAAAAATCTTAAATGTTCCAGCAAATGCCACCAAATAACAACATGTGACAACAAGTAATAGGTAACAAAAACTTGTAATTATAATATAACTTTTTTATTTATTTTTTATTATTTCATTTTTAAAACAATAGTAATAGTTGACACAATGACACAAAATTAAACATATTATTTCATAAAATATATTTAAATTTTTAAAATAATACAAAATGTTTTTTATTATTTGCCTGGCATGAAATAGGCATTTTTTTAGTCAAATGCCTAGTCATTTAATTAAATGACTAGGCATTTAACTAAATGTCTAGGCGGATAGTGAAATTGCATAAACATTAAATTTTTTGACTATATGCCTAGGTATTTAATAAAATGCCTGATTTGACTATATGCCTACGACACATATAATATGTCTACCGCGTACAAAAAAATATGAATAAGCCTCTGGCATGGCCGAAATGCTTGTAAGCTAATTCTATTTTAGTAGCACCAATGTCGTATTTGCTATTAGAGATTGTATTTGACTGATGACACTTTTAAAATGATTGGTCTTTAAGAACTCATGAACTTATATTTAGTAGGTACTAACTACCGGGTATATTATAGTAAATTATTTAAAATGCTGTACAACTGCATAAATATTCTATAACAAAAAATCAAAAACCATATTAAAAATGTAACAATCCGATTTCAAAATATTTTAATATATGATTTTATCCGATTGCGTCTTATAACTTAATTTTAATGAGCAGCATAAAAATGACTATTAGAACCACATCTTATTAACATCATCAATATGTTAAACAAGATATTTAGAATTTTTAAATAATTTTAAGAACGAAATAATATGTAATGTTTAACGTAACCCATAATTTAGTTTTTTCTTCTATAAAATTTGTGCAGTATAATTATTTTAAAAAAAGCTATTAAACCATTTCTGTCTATAGAGCAATACATTCATATGAACCCAACGCATTCACGTTTTATTTTCATTATTAACTACGTGATTTATTTCATTTTTATACACCATATTATGAGAATACGTATATAGATTTCGCCCAAGAATATAATGTTGAGGGTAGATATTTATGAAAATTGTAATAAGCAACATTTTTGATGAAAAAACGCTGTATGTAGTTTGTTAATGTTTATATTTTTGTACTTTTTAAGGAACAGTTTTTTCCATGCGCATCACGAAGACAGTATATTAGTTACACACACTAGGGGAACGTGTAGAGAACGGCGGCCAGTGACATATCTCATGAAATATGATAGCAAAAACTTAGATTTTCATGTTATTTGACAAATGTTGTTATCAAACCCTAATACCAGATCTCTCAAAACGATAAACACAATTTTTCTCATCATTAGTCTGTGGCTTATCACCACTTATCGACCGTTGGCGTTATATTTATATTGTATTCGTTTTGTTACTATTTATGTGCATTTTCCTTAGTAGGCCAGGTGGTCTCGCCCCCTACACGCGCGCCGCCGGCGATGCGGCCAACGACGGCTACGACGCCGCTTTCCTTCCGTCCCATCTTACCTCGCGACGCTCTGCCGACGCACACGACGCACCGTCAACGTTTTCAAACTCGCGCACCTCGTTCTTTTAGTCTTGTCGTTTTTGTACATACCACTACGCGTCCGCCGTTTTAAACGTTTTCTGGCGTAACCACGTGTACCATTTGATTTTTATTGCGTTGATTATTTTCGTGAACAATAACATCGCCGATTTCGACGTAAACTACGTTGTTATTGGTTTCGTTCATTTATTAAAAGAAAACCTTGCTAAATTAATAAATATGTATGATATGTTATTCATGTGCAATGATATTTGATCAGTCAAATCAAATTTAACACATCCATTACAGTGACCCACAACACAATACCTGCATAATTAATTGGAAAACGTTGTTATTTTAATGGCCTCAATCAAATTTACTATTTATTTATATTGAATGAGAATTATACTGACTTATAGATTTGTAATTTATTATTTTTATTTATAGTAGTTGTAAATATGTTTCGGCCGTGGAAGACACTAAGATCCAACCAAAAAATGAATAAATACCTGATGGACAAAAACCTTTAGAGCCTGTTAACCTGAGGGCTGTGTTGTTATATTTATTAGGCCATGGACACCCTAATAATGTACATCATAAAAATGAAAAATCCAACTTTAGAAGACAGGCAAAATCATTTTATGTGGACAATAATACTGTGTATCATAAAAAACATTGTGCCAGTGTAATATTAAATTATGAAGAACGGATGAATATACTTAAAATTATTCATGAAGGTTCCCCCGAGTCTGAGGAAGCAGTTGCACTTTCTAGTCATCGTGGTAGGGATGCAACACTTCATAATATACTACCAGTGGTAATATACCAGCGGTATTATTGGCCTTCGATGACTTTAGATACAAAGAAATACATAAAAGAATGTAATATATGTCAACGTGTCAATCCACCTACACTAAAAGTGATACCCGAACAACACCCAGTTCCTGTACCAAAAATGGGATATTACTTTTAAATAATTATTATAATTATTAAACTAATTTTACAAAAGACAATTATGGTGTTTTAATTTTTGTATTTATTCAGCAAAAATTCGTCATTCACATTTTTTTATGTATGACGAATCTTTGGCCAGGAAAGGGCAGAATAAAGTTATAAGCTTTCTTCATTATTACTTCCAAAATATATTACAGAAAGGAGTGAAAACTGTGTACCTATTTTCTGACAATTGTAGCTCTCAAAATAAAAACAATGCCATCATTCAATATATTTATTCTGTTGTTCAAAAAAATATGTTTGGTTTAGAAACTGTTGTTCAAAGATTCCCTGAACCAGGACACAGTTTTTTACCCTGAGACCACTGTTTTGGTCAAATAGAGCAGAGAATAAGACAAATTGAAAGAGTATTTCTGCCAAACCAGTATCAAGAAATGATGAAAGAAGTTTGTCCTTCAAAATTAAATGTTATTAATGTAACACAAAATATTATATACAACTTTTCTGAATATCTTAAACCATTTTTTTAAAAATATTTAATTAGTACTAATAAACAAAAATTTACAATAATGGCGTATCGTACACTTAAATATTCAAAAGAAGGACTATTTTGTAAAGTTATTACTAATTCAAATGGAGAAGAACATTTTGTTATGGACAAAAATAATATGATAGGTCATTTGAGAATCTTCAACAGCTCCAACACTCAAAAATTAAAATAAAACCTGCCAAATTAATTGACATACACAGTCTACCAGCAAAATATGTTCCACAAGAATATCTATACTTTTATCAGGGACTTGAAGAAGTGGATACAACTGTAGAGGACCGTTTAACGTTTAAGCTTTTTTTAAAACGAAAATAATTTATCTGCCTAGTGCTTCGTCAAAGTTAGCTAAAGAAATTAGACCAACACCACCTATCGAAGAACTTAAAAAATCCGATGAAAATAACGTTTCGACAATTTCAAAGGGTTGGTCTACATTTACGTTCGATGTTCAACAATGAATTTCAGTATTTATTAGTTATATTGCACAACGGACAATGCAATTAGATTCTAACATTATATCTATAATTTTTTACACTATAAAAGCATATTATTATTTCATTAAGAACCTGACTAGTTTTCATTCCAGAAACCAGCCTTTCTCTGCTTGTTCCATCTGCGTCTGCGCCTACAACAGAAACTAATCAAGAAAAACAAGAAAGTGTATTTACATTTAGTGACGATCCTGCTCAGTGGGTTATAAACGATTATTTTCGTGAAATATTGACAGCCCTAAATTTCGACGATCTAATCGACACATTCGTCCAACAAAAGGCACGAAGAAAGTTTTTTTAAAGTAATCACTGTATATCTTGACTTTTGTATTTGTATTTTAAAATTAAATCTCCTGTTTCTTGAGTACTTGATTTTATAAGTTTTTAATTGTGCACTAATATAACACTTATATGAAGCTCATATTGGTTTTAAAAAAATGATTGTATGATTTTGAGGCGGCCTTTTCCTAATAGCCTAGGGCGGCTGAAGAGGTAAATCCGGCACTGATAATATGTGTACATTAATGTTGTACCTCCTCGTGAGGTAGGTACCTAATCTCAAAATACGCAATAATGCAGTATACCTATGGTATATCCATTGAAATTTGTTAGTACCTGCTTACTAAAATAATGAAATTCACACGCCTGCACACACACGCTAAGTCAATTCTCGTATTCACATACTACAGTATTACATATACTGTTAATAATAATAACGGCACAAAAAATAAACCATGTATATACACACACATGACGGGACAGCTCCCCGACTTACCCCGTTCAAGCATTTTCTAAGTTTTGCATTTACAATTAAGTTTTACATTAACAACAAAGGACTTCTTCCTGGCCTTCTCGGGCCGACCGGAGTCCGCCGCCCTTGAATTCGCGTGCCTGTCATCCGATTGGCGAGCCGACCGGAGTCCACCACTCCATCAGGGCGGTCGCACGTTCCCCTGTGCCCTTCGCAGGGCCTGTTCCTCGCGTTTATCCTTTTCCTTGGTCGACAGAATCGTCTCGACCATGCGGATGAACTCCACGCGATTAGTTTCGAACTGTCTGATAATTCTCCTTCGGGCTTGGGCGTCTTCCGGCAAGTCATGTAACAGGGGACCACACAGGATTTCCTCAACGTCGCCTGCGTTCTGAGGTCGCCTCATAATCTCAGTCATTCGAACGCGGTCGTCGAGCCATCTCGGGCTGGTAAAAACCGTGTGCTCAACACACGGGGTCGGGGTCGACGCAGTATGCGCAATAGCTGTCGTCCGCCCGATTAAACCTCTTCAGGTAGCTCCGGAAACACCCGTGCCCGAAAGCACCTGCGTCAGCCGGAAAGTCAGGGTTAGCGGTGGCTTTGTTAACCAGCGCCCAACGTCAGGGAGGAGCCGGTATGTCCATCTGCCTTTATCAGACCGGTCCCACCGAGCTTGCCAAGCTGCAATGCTGATTATTCTCTCTTAGCTTTTAACGGTGCTCAGGGCGACGTCAGTCTGATCGTCCAGGCGAACCCGAACTCTAGCCCTTTCTGTTGCTAGCAGGTCTGCAGGTAGCATTGAGGCCAATACTGACGAAGCGTCGGCGGAGACTGTCCTATAGGCACGTGTTATGCGGAGTGCGACGGTCCTCTGCGCTCTTGCCAGTTCCGCGCTATTCTTAAGGTGCGCGTCCACTAGGTCGGTCGGTCGGCGCGGTGCGGAGCGGCACCAAAACAAAACACGTATAAATAAATGCAGATCCGTCTACTTGGAAATCGGTGCGGCGCGGCGCAGCGCGGCACCGCGCTCCGGCGCTGCGATGACTTGTCGAGGTCGGCACCGCGTCGCACCGCGCCGCATCTCCAACCTAGTGGACGGCAGAGCGGTCGAATTATTCCATGTTCGTTGGTTTTCGGGTATTATCGGAATCACCTCGTGACTCGTGTTAACGCTTATCACGCAGTTGTACTTTCAAATATAAATTATTTATTATTAACTACCTATTTAGATATCAACAGAAAACTCGCTCTTTTTCTCAAGGTAAGTTGAAAATTATTAATTAATCAATTAAACAATAAATCATACTTATTTAAATGGCTTTATAAATCCCCCTTTTGTTTTATTTTTTTATGTACTGGAAGACATACAAATATACAATCTGTAATTTGTTTACAATAAGCATATTGTTTGAATAGTGTATTATGATATGAATGGTTTGATTTAAAGAGTTACACAGCAGTAACGCTGACTTATGTCTTATATCCCCCTTTAACTTTATTTTTAATACTTTTAAAAGGTATATTTTACAAGACTGTTGATACCTAGTACCTCCCAAGATACCTGCTGAATTAACTAAGTTTAAACTTGTATGTAGGTATATGTATTATACATTAATGTACATATATAAAATGTATAAATGTTATTTCTAATTTTTTTTCATAAAATACTATTTATATTATTATTAAACATTTGTCATGCTTACCAAGTGTATAAATTATAATTGTTATTATTGCTGAGTTAAATTTATTGCTGAAACTAATTTCAAATGTAATTTTTTTAATATCAAAATAATTAAAATTATTTTTAAGTTTGTAATAAAATAGTTAATAAAATAATTTATTTAGTGCAGATATGAATATGTCTGAAGAAAAATTAATTCTTCTGGTACAGGAGTACAAGCATTTATATGATCTCTCAGATCCTAACTACCACAATAATTTAGTGAAGGATAATAGTTGGGAGGAAATAGGAAAAACACTGAGATCCACAGGTAATAAAAAAAAAATTATAATATTTTATTAATTTTTATTCATTGTTTATTAAAATACTTAATCGTAATTAAAACTTAAAATGCTTTAATCGTATCGCCTTCCTTCACGAACAACTCGATTTTGCCATTCTACGGATCCATTTGGAGACAAAAAGTAGTCCCTGAACTTTTGCCTTGTGGCGTAACCAATTCCAGAAAATGAACCTCCAACGTTTCTTAAGTTTTGTAGAGCCCAACTTTCAGGAGTTGTAGCATCTATTTCATCTTCAATTACCTCTGCCAATAGCATAGGACTATCAGACTTCAAAAAGTTATGTAGACAACATGTGGCCCTGACAATTTTATTCACATATATAGGTTTCATTTCAAGTCTTCTTTGATATACGCGAAATCGTTTACTGAGAATGCCAAAAGCATCTTCACTAGTATTCCTTGCTCTACTCAACCTATAATTGAATATTTTGTTACTCTCATCATTTAAAAGTGCATTACCAGGATAAGGCCTCATTAGGTTTTTATGAAGAGGAAATGCCTCATCTCCTACAATGACATGAGGCATAGGTTCCTCGGTACCTGGTAATGGTATATCATTAGGGAAATCTAATTTTTCTTCTCGAAGCCTTTCACCAAAGTTAGAATTGGCAAAAATACTACCATCACTGTTTTTTCCATATCCCCCTACATCAATCATAATAAACCTACATTCAGCATCAACAACAGCCATGAGCACCAAGCTACACATTTTTTTATAGTTGAAGTATAAGGATCCACTATGTTATGGTTTATTTATGACATGTTTCCCATCAATAGAACCAATACAATTTGGAAAATTCCATCTAGTTCTAAATCCTTCTTCAATTTTCCGCCATTGTTCTTGGTTAGGTGGACTCATGTAAGTTGGTGAAAGCTTCGTCCAAATTGCTTCACAGGTTTGGTATACTATTCTTCGTACAGATTTTTCCCCTAGCCTATAACTGAATGCAATTGTGCCAAATGTATCTCCAGTAGCCAAAAATCTAAAAATCACAACTGATATAACTAAAAAATAATAATATTTTTATCATAATATATACAAAATTAAATTTTAGTTCTTCAAAAAATGTGTTTTCTGATTGTATCAAGAAGCCCATAAATTTAAAATTATCAAAATATATCTACTGCTATTATACATTTTTTTTAAGGTGAAGAATGCAAAAATAAATGGAAGTCACTCAGAGAAAGTTATAGGAAAGCAATGAATGCCAGGAAAACAAAAAGCGGACAGTCAGCAAAAAAAATAAAACCCTGGCGTCTTGAAAGTCAGATGGAATTTGTAAAGTCATACTTGTTTTCACAGAGTGAGGAAGAAATTAGTAATTTTTCTGCTCTTAGACAATCATCTCCATCAACTGCCTCTCACAATTCGAGTTCATTTACTGATGAAATAGAAAAAAATGAAGGAGAACTGCAAAATCAACAATCAGAGAAACCTGAAGATGCTGGAATAATAACTAATGAATTTGGAAATAACCAAAAACACAAATCTTCATTATCAGTTGTCAAAAAAAATACTTTTGAAAAAAATAAATCAGTACCTTCCGGAACAGCAGCAGAAATGTTACATCATTATATGAATATGAAAATGAATAGTCCACGAGCAACTGGAGATCAATTGACAAAGTACTTTCAAAGCATAGAAGAAACAGTTCGCACTCTTCCACCAAGCATACAAATAAGATTAAAATCACAAATTTCCCATCTAGTTCATAATGCAGAATTAAAAGCTATCAATACACAAATGCCAACAAATCCTCATCCACCATTTTCATTCAGCCAACAACAGTCCAATCTCAATCAACTATCACACCCTATCTTATCTCCAAATTTACCTATTCAGCAACAGCCACAGTCTCAGATTATTTATCCCACATATACTGACCTTTAGTAATAATCAAATTTCAAATATCTATAAAGCTCATAGGTATATGTTTTACATTATAATACTATTTTTTTTTAATATATTGTTAGCTATGTAAGCCAAGGTAGGTTACATAATCTTTAATTTTATAAGTTATTCATATCTACAAGTATATTATATAACATATATATCATACATATAAGCCAAGGTAGGTTTTTTAATTTTGTTGTATTATTATTTATTATTTATAAGACACTGAGTGATAATTAACTATAAAATAACAAAAACTATAAAATAGTTTCTCTTATTAATTGAAAATAAAAAGACTGTTTATTATTATAAAACTTCAATAGTTATAATTTTTTTTTTATATATATATTTAATTTTGTTTTGACTTGTTAATTTATTGAATGTTAGTTTGTTGTTAATTTTATACCAATGTTATAAAGTTTCATTTTAATGTGAATTTTCTCTGTATATAATACAATTCTCAATGGTTTAAAAGATTATATTGAGTATGTTATTTTTATTTATTGGTTTGGCAATAAATATATTACTTAATATCCAAATGTATCATGTTATATTTTTTTAATTTATTCATTATTTATTATAATAAAAATAAAATATCCATTTTTTTAAATTTACCTTAATGTAACTGAAAGCCTTTCTTCCGGAGATATTGCCTTTCGAAATGTCGTATCCTTCTTTATTATATTATTCTTGATTAATTCAAGAAGTTCATAAAACTTTTCTGGTGACATTCTAAAATATTTTAAAAACTTTTTTTCATCTCTCAAAAGATCAGGAAAAAGATGGTGATGTTCGCCAAATCTCAGTCTTTTTGTATTTATTTCATGTACCCAAAATTTGTGTTTTCGTTTCAATTTTTCTTTTTCATCTTCTTCAGCTTCAACAACTGTAGCCAGAAACAACATATCTTCTTCAGAATCACTCATCGTTCATTAATAGTCTATAAAACTTAGAACTGTACTAAATAAACAAAGTATACTGAAAAATAGTATACATTATTTAAATAGTATTTGCCTAAATCTTTACTATAAGTTGATAACTGATAAGAAATGAGCATATTAATATGATAATATGGAAATTAGTTATCATTGATAAAATATTTTATCATGATAAGGTTATGATTAAATGATAATACATGGACGCATATCGCACCGCGCCGCGCCGACCGCACTTAATGGACGAATGTCACTCATGAAATCCGCTCCGCACCGCGCCGACCGACCGACCAAGTGGACGCGCACCTTTAGCCGTTTTTGTCCCGTGGACGGGCCAGGTCGGCGAGGCGTACAGCATCTTACTGTTTGCCACAGTGCCAAGAGGCGCTCTTTTGCTTTGCGACGGTCCGCCGATGTTGGGCATCAGTCTGCCTATAGCTGTTGCTGAGTCGGTAGCCTTGCGAGAGGCCTGTTGTATGTGTTTGGTGAAAGAGAGCCGAGTGTCGATCTCAACACCGAGGTATTGCATTGATTGTTTGATAGGAATTGCGTGTCCTTCAACCAGAAGCTCCGGGTTTTCGTATTTGTTTTTCCTTGTCAGAACTACAGCCTCAGTTTTGGTGGGGGCTAGCTTCAGTCCGTTTTGTTCCATCCATGCCAATACCTTAGCTAACACAGGATTGAGCAGGGTAGCGGCTGCTTCGCCTGTGCAGGCGATGTCTATGACGCACACATCATCGGCAAATGCCACGAGTTGGACACCCGAAGGGGTTTCCATGTCCAATAAATCGTCGTAAAAGACATTCCACAAGGCCGGTCCGAGAACCGAACCCTGGGGCACGCCGCACGTCATACTTCGACGGTGGAGTGCTTCGCCAACCAATATGGATCGATCCTGTAGGTAGGATCTTATCATTTTCACGAGGTACGAGGGTACATTCTTAACCCGGAGGGCATTATCCACCTTCTTCCAGGGAGCCGTGTTGAATGCATTCTTCACATCTAGAGACACAGCCACGCAAATATCCCTGTGCTGTGCCGCGCCTAACGCTACGCCGTGTGCGGCGTTCAGCAGTCGTTCCATTGCGTCAGAGGTCGAGCTGCCTTGGCGAAACCCGTATTAGTTTGGTGATCTATGACCGGTGCTATCGAGGTGCGTGTCGAGTCTTGCCAGAATTAGCCGATCTAGGAGTTTCCCCGAGGAATCAAGCATACACAGCGGCCTATAGCTGGACGGTTCGGTTATCGGCTTGCCGGGGCCTTTATGCAATAGTACTAGTCTGGATTCCTTCCATCGGGAAGGGAATATGGTGTTGGCCAAGCAGTTGTTATAGACGCTGAGTAGGATGTTAGGCTTCCGGAGGAACACCTTGGCTAGAACCTCGTTTGGGTTGCCATCGGGGCCGGTTGCCTTACCGGGGGGAAGTCTTTTGCAGGCTTGGGCCAGTTCAGCCAGGGTGAAGTCTTCAACGGTTTCTGGTGGGTGGGGCTCGAGTGCCCAGTCCGTCACTGGGGGGTTCGGGAAGAGGTGATCGGCGATCTCCGACTCCATGCCGCGGGCTTCAATTCCTGGACGTCGACGAGCGATACGTTTGGTGACGACTTTGTAGGGAAGACCCGTGGGGTCTGAGTCAATGGATCTGCATAGGTCGGACCAGCATTTAGCCTGGGAGGACCTTATTGCCTGCCGCAATATCTTTCTCTTGACCTTATATGTGGTTTGGTGGACATCCAGTTGTTCGTGTGACTCTCGCCTTCTAGCTGCCCTGTGGTAGCTCCTACGCAGTCGACCGTATTCATCGCATAGCGTGGCAATTTCTTGATTCCACCAGTGGGCTTGCCTTCTGCCGTGAGGCGATGGTGCCCTGGGCGGCATGCATGCGTCGCAAGCAGATGTCAAGTATGAAATGTACTGGTCAGCAGCTTGATCAGTGGGCGTGTTTTCATCAGTAGCGGGCATAGGTGCTATTGCCAGGTGAGAAGTTAGTGCGTCTAAATTGAGCTGTCTGTAGGCCCATCCCCTGAGGCGTTCCGGGGGATCGTCCTGATCAGGAGTCCGTTGAAACCGTTCTGACCGGAACTGAATGTATCTGTGGTCACTCGCCGATTTGACTTCGTCCATCACTCTCGCGGTGGAACGTGACGTCGATCACCGACTCAGCGTTTATTCTGCGGTACGTAGGCTTGGTGCCAACGTTGCCGACCAACAGGTCCAAACTAGCAGCTAGGTCAGCTAATTGGTCGCCTCTAGCATCATTTCGCGCTGAGCCCCACTCCTGCGACCAGGCATTAAAATCGCCTCCGATAATAACCGAGCAGTGCAAGTCTACCGAGCGAACAGACTGCTCGACGTCTCCCAGGAAGTTGGCGAAGTTAGCACCCGTGTCATTCCGGGAGATGTAGCAGCTGTATATCCTAATGCCCCGTGACTGAATCCAAGCGGAGCCGCGACCCGCCCCGATCGAGTCAGGTACAAAGTCAGTGGTGGCCGTGAGAGCAACTGCAAAAGTTCCGTCGGTGCTGGCTACCCATCGGTCGTCATAAGTCGGGTTCCAGTTCTGTTTAGATACTATGAGAATTTGAGCGCCAGTGGCAGCGGAAGTCTGTTGGAGCAAGCTCTGTGGTATGGAACTCCGTTGAAGATTGATCTGTAGGCAGCGAATCATTGCAGCGTTCTTACTCCATCTCCGCTGCCTACCTGCCGAGACTGGGTTTGTGGATTGCGCCCGGTTGGCTTCTTGATAGCCTCCTTCCTGGCTTTGCACATACCTGAGCCTGGCTTATGCTCGTAACGCTCGAAGCCAGCTCTCTCACACGCTACGCATAAGTCTTTGTCTGCCAGGCATTGTTTTAGCTCGTGCCCTGGTTTTCCACAGCGTTTGCAATTGGACGATAGCTCGGGCCCGGAGCAATTACCACTTTGCTGTCCAAATCCATGACATCGGAAGCACTTTTCTGGTTCAGACCGCCTAGGGCGGACGTGGCACATTGTCCATCCAATTGGTACTCGGCTTATACTAGAGGCGGCGGCAGTAGCAATCTGCTGACCGGATCTAGTGGGCCAGAGACCAGTGATATGCATAGCCTGTCGTTCATAGATGGCTGCTTGGTCGTCATCAGATCCTGGTATTGCCGCCCGCAATGCTGACAGGACTTCATCCTTGGTTGCCACTGCATCGAGGTCCACAATCTCGACTACAGCATACTGGCTAAGCTGCGATACTTCTCCGACAGCGTCACCCAGCCTGGTAGCAATGGCCGACGACAACTTCTGTGCTGCTACTGCAGATCCAGCACCTTTGTCTAGCTCGACTAGCAGATGACCATCTCTGGTTTTACGCATGCCGGTAACCTGAGCTCCCAGCTCCGCCAAGTTTATCTCGCTGTTCTGCCTAATTGCGCGAACGGTGTCTGCGTATGATGAGCCAGCCGCCAACTTGACTAAGACAGCAGGGGGCTTAGCCCTGTGCTTGGCCCCTGCCCTCAGAGGTATGTGTTGGCCCACCGTTCTACCATTGGGAGGTGCTGAGGTTGTTTTCCTACCAACGACTTCCTTCCACCCTTCGCCATCCGTCTCCATAGCCGATTCAGCTCCATCGTCAGTGTGAATAGTCATCTCTGCCGGCCCTTTCGTTTAACACCGGTGTAGTGTCACCTCCGGTGCACAATCTGTTACCCATCGGACTGGAGTTGGGGTCACCAGATTCAGTTTCCATGGTGCCATCGTCGTGATCGTGGTTGCCGCGATTCATACTTCTGCGACGTAGTGGTTTATAAGCTATGCGTCACCCTGTATGTCATACAGTGTGTAGGTATGTTATTTGTTTGGCTTCCGCCTCGACCGTGCGCCGCCCGATCCGCGATACGAGTTCAGCGATAACGGCAGCGACGACGGCTCACCGACTGACCTTTGGTCGGCCGCTCACCGATACGAAAGAGTAATAACGTTGCTCTTACCTTAATCCGTAGTCGTACACAGGCGCTGGTAACTCTATAGCGCATAATTGGACAATGCTAGTTCTTCCACCCGACACCGAGCGCTTGTGTCGTCGCCTCGTCGGCGGCGGCCGGGCGGCATAATTGTCTGTCCATTTTGACAATGACAATGCCATTTCTGATTTACCCAGGCTGATGCAACTCTATAGGGGGTATTTACACCATATAGTTTATACTACGCAACCACCGGTAGCGCTGCACAGCACTGCTCATTATCAGCTATTGACTACGCAGTACGCGGTAACTGATTACGACTTGTCGAAATTTCCGAGTGCCACCCACGTATTTTTCATGAGTACTGTTGTTTTTGCTAAATGTTAATTTAGTTTTCATTTATTTGCGGAGTATCATAAATATTTTATTTAATAATGCCTCCGAAGAATGCCTTTAGATGTGTTGTGGGTGATTGTAAATCAAAAGGTATGTACTTTTTCGATTTATGTACAAACTATATTAATGTTAAATTTTACTTATATATGCATTTTACTATAATTTATTAATTAATGTTTTATAATACGCTATGTTCGAATATTATATAAAAGAGATGGTACATAGTTTTTATAATTTTTTAAAGCTGGTTTGTTAAGTTGGTATTATTTTAACTTCATTTAGATGTCATATGTCATCGGTTTCCAAATCCACGTACAGATATGGAAAGGCTTAAAACTTGGATGAAAATTGTTGGATTAGAATATGAAGATCCTAATGTAGTTTATGCCAAAAAGTATATTTGTTCTCTACATTTCACTAGTAATTGTTCGAGTACTGGCACCAAACGACTTAACGCAAATGCGTTGCCGTCACTGTTTTTACCTCAATACAATAAGAATGAAATAATAGATTTGGATACTTCCGTAATGTCTGGTATTATTGAACTAGATACTTCACAAACAGATAATAATGCCATTAGTTAGTTTAATCCATTATACCTATTTATTTATAAAAATAAAATATCTACCTACGATTGTACGTTAATGTCTATATTCCAGCTGTGGAAAGTATTCAAAACAATAGAGATGAACTTTTTGATTTAGATTCATCAGCGATGTCTGGTATTATTGAATTGGATACTTCACAAGCTAATTCTAATGCCATTAGTAAGTTTAATTCATTATACCTATTTATTTATAAATATAAAGTAACTAACTACAATTGTATATTAATGACTATATTTCAGCTGTGGAAAGTATTCAAAACAATAAATATGAACGTTATGATTTAGATACATCAGCGATGTCAGGTATCATTGACACACCATTAGCTGATCCAGATTTGATTAGTAAGTTTAGATTTAAATGTAGTTTTGTCTGTTGTATGCTTTTCCGCTAAATACATTACATTGCATGTACATAATTTATTTTTTGCTTTCATGTAGATATTAATGTAGATATTAGTAACCATGATAGTTCCAAAACTTTTCCAAGGCCAGTTCCAAAGAAAAATAATAAGACGGGTTAATAACTTTTTTTTTAAATAAATTATTTGTTGGAATTTATCCATCAAGTATTACTTTATTTAATGTTTCCAAATAAACTAATTTGTTGAATCAGTTCCAATACTCATTACTATAATATTATATAATTATTTGTTCATTATTTATCTAATGTAAATTGGTACATTTATAGGATTATTAGCAAATATTGGTGTGCGGAATATCAGACATCTTACTCCACGTTGTAAAAAGTTGTATTCAATCACCAATGCATTAATTAAGAAACAACGTCGGTCGGACATTAAGAAAGAACTATTCAAAAATAGATTAAATAATGCAGAAAAATTTGCTGATTCCTACATTATTAATAAATTGAATGGAAAAGTAACGGCTGCAGCATCACTTTTCACCAAATTACAACTTCGGGAAACAACAAAAAAAAGAAAAGGTCATAGATTCACATTGGAAGAAAAAGTGATGAGTCTTTCAATTTATAAAAAAAGCCCGAAATGCTATAGATTTTTATCAAATCTTTTTACGCTTCCATGTAAACGGACGTTAAATAATTTATTAAGCACTGTATCTATTGGTCCCGGAGTTTCACCTGTGGTCTTGCAAGTTTTAAAGGAAAATGTAAAAAAACTGAAACCTTCTGAACGGTAAATTTCTTATAAAGCATTAATAATTTAAAAATGTTTAAATGTATTAAATTGTTGATTTGATTTTTAGGTATTGCTCACTTATATTTGATGAAATATCATTGAATAGTGGACTCAATTTTGATTTTTCTGCTGACAAAATAGATGGCTTTGTAAATTCTGGTTCTTATAAGAGCCAACAATTGGCAGACCATGCTTTGGTTTTTATGGTCAGGGGAATAAAAAAAAAATATAAACAACCAGTGTCATTTTCATTCTGTCAAGGTGCTACTAACCAGCATGAATTAGCAAGACAAATTAAAGAAGTATTTATAAAAATGTTTATTATTATTATGAGTTGTGTTTGTATTAATGTTTTGTATTATTATGATCTAGGTAATACGAAAAGTTTCTGGAACTGGGCTTCATATTGTAGCAACTGTGTGCGATCAAGGTAAGCCAAATGAAGGTGCAATTAGGTTATTAAATGATGAAACAAAAGAACATTACATTAAACATAACCTTGAGTACCGAGAAGAATTTTATGAAGTGGTACAAGAAAACGGGGAACGGACAAAAATTGTACACTTATTTGATGTTCCTCATCTTATAAAGTGCACAAGAAATAACTTGTTGACCAAAAGTCTTTCATTTGAAATGGATGGTATCAAAAGAGTAGCAAAGTGGCAACATTTAGAAGAGTTGTATCATACAGACAGTGCTTTGCCAGATTCAAAGATGTTGTCTAGGTTGAGTGATTATCACGTTATTCCTCATAAAATCCCAAAGATGAAAGTGCGATATGCAACTCAAGTTTTTAGTCAGCGAGTGTCTGCTGTTATGAATTTCCTATCATGTAAATCACTACTTTATTTTGTAATAACAAATTTCAAAAACAATTTTTTTTTTTCTTAGTAAAAAGTATAATTGAACCAAATGGAGTAGACACTGCAGCAATATTTTTATTCTTCGACAAATTGTTCGATTCTTTAAATAGCAGCTTTCATAAAGTGGTCGAAGGAAAGATATATCGAACTGCAGTGACGAAGAATTCCATTCATCATGAACTCTGGTCGAATAGTTTAAAAATTCTAAAGTCAATGAAATTTATTGGAAAAGATGGAAGAGTTGTAAATGTTCCTACACTTAAAAATTGGATAACAACTATCAGAGGTGAAATAACACATTATTATTAAATAGTTGATTGTATACTGTAGTATTTAATTACTCCAAAATAATAATAATCATACACCTACCATGAACATTATATTATAATTTTTCCTACCCACAAAAGGTGTTAAATTTTTCGATTAATATAATCCTTTTGGCTCTTATTTTTTTTAAAGGTTTTCAAACATTGACAAAATTTTTAGAAGAAAAAGGAATCAAGTCATTACTAACAAGACATCTCAATCAAGATCCTATTGAAAATTTGTTTGGCGCAGTCCGGAGCCTTGGCTGTGACAACCCAACTAGTCACTCATTCATTTCTGCCTACAAAACATTACTGCTGAATAATTTAATTTCGTCTCAATCTCCAGGAGCTAATTGTGAAGACTTCGCAGAAGACTCGTTGATCTCTTATAAACATTTCTTCTCGTGTAATCTCGAACAATCTTCATCGGTTGAATTATCAGTTAGTTTACCAGTTCAAAGTAATAGAGAATTGGATGATACAACAACAGAATTAATGAATGCCACACATATATATATTGCCGGTTTTGTTGCAAAAAAACTCAACAGAGAATTATACAAAAATTGTGAAGAATGTCTAAAGAAAATTTGCACAAATCAAGTTTCAAAAGATCACGATTTGATTGTAGCCAGGGACTACCAAGCTTGTAATAAATTATCTTTAAAATACCCAGCTAAACCATTTCATCAAATGCTTCACAACATTATTGTGTATATTGGTCAACATCTACCATTAAAATGTCACTTTTTGGGAATAGGAGAAATGATTGCTGAAGGAATATTAAATAAGTTTGATTTAACTGCTTTGTATTGCAAAAATCATGACGAAGCTTTTGAAAAAAAGATTGTAAAATCAATTGTCAAATTATTTATCGATCACTGGTGTACTGAAGTTAATCGTATTTTATTTGGTAAAAGATCATTACAATGGGGAGAAAATGATCCTATCAAACAACTGGCTTCAATATGGCACACAAAACATAAAAAAAAAAAACATATCACTGGAAAATTTAATCAAGTAAAATAAACCAAAAATGTATTTTTTATTTATTATTGTTATTAATTCATTGTTATTACGAGTTTCAACTATTTTTACTATTGTACAAGTTTTACCTAATGTACCTATTATTATTATTACTAGTATGATTTTATGTATACAATATAATAATACAAATTAAAGATTTAAGTTGTGATGTACCTACAATTTAAATATTAATTTTTAACTATCTAGTATTATATTAGAGATAAATAAATGACATTTTAAGAGTAATATAACTGTCTAGTATTTTTTATATATTTTAATAAAACCGATAATAAACAAAACATAATTTCGTATTTTTGTATGGCAGTAGTACTGTAGTAGTAGTAACATCGATTGTGATATTCTACTATCGATAGTCACTATTGAAAGTACCATCGATTGTTCTCCATCGGGTTAGTTAAACTACGCAACCACCGGGAGCGCTATTTACGTGGTTCGTTTTTTTAACATGGGAGTTGCCTATCTATTATATTATACTTATCTATGGATTTACCATTGAAAAGATTAGCATCAACTGTAATTTTTTTCTCTGTACATCATTCTGTCCTTACAGAAAACGTGTTTTTTTGTTATTAGATTTTGCTTATTTGCTATAAAATGTCGTCTAAACACGCATACAAATGTTGCATTCGCAATTGTCCTGTTAATGGTAGGTAGAAACTTCTATTTAAAAATTATATGAGCGATGTAAACGGATGTACGTATAGTGACCACGTGGTTAACATTCATCATGACTGCTGATTGCTTTTTATACTGCATTGAATGCATAGGCGTGCTCAGCCTCCAGTTTCAGTGGCAGTTTTCGGGAAAATTCGGCCCATTATTCAATATTTGTCGACCGCGGTAGCCCCAAAGAAAGTCCAGAGGCAGCATATTATGCTGCCCCCATGCGCACGCCTATGATTGAATGCTTACACTTTCATTATTATTTTAATATTATATTTCCATGTTATGCGATTCGAACGAACGATCTTTATCTGGATATAAATTTCCAAATAAAATAAAATGTAATGCTTAAAATATAAATGTATTGGTACTATTGTTTATTAATATTATAATTCATATTTGATCATTTTTGAAGTTTATAGGGCATTTTTGTGTTTATCGACATCCTAACTATTAATAATATATTAATTATTAAAAAATGTTCTCCCAAACAATTAAAACATTTGATAAACTGCCCTTTTGTACTGACAGTGAGATATTAAAGGTCAATGTGAATGAATAATAAAAGTGTAATTCTATTTTATAGGCATGCAATCTCATCGTTTTCCAAACCCACGTTATTTTTTGGCAAACTTCAACAAATGGGTGGATATTATAGATACTGATTTGCATAAGATAGACCCAAATGTGGTGTATTTAAAAAAACGAGTGTGTTCTGTCCACTTTACCGAAAATGATAGAAGTCCTGGTACAAATCGCTTGAAGTGCAATGTTATACCAACTTTAAAGTCACCAGTAATACTATCCAATCCAGATACTCCTAAATCAACAGTAGTTGCAATACCTTCTGTTGATTTAGATTTATGTGGCAAATGTCCAAATGATAATGTTGTTTCTTCTACACCAAATACCTATGTACGAAAAGCGATTGTGAGACCTTCTATTGATTTAGATTTATCTGGTATTCAAGAGTTGGATGGCGATTTAATCAATTTAATAGGTATGTTGATTCATGTTTTACATTCATAAATGGCTTGTATATTATTTGATTTCATAACATTTTTTTTTTTGCTATTGACATAGGCGATGCTAATAGTTTAAGCTTGCATGAAATGAGCATTAATAATAATGATATTAAAACTAAAAGCGTAGATGCTATTAAAAATGCAAGTAGATCGATAACAGTTTCAAAAAAACGGCATAGGCATTCTGGTAATTTTGAGTAGATTTTATATTACTTTATTGGAGGCTGTAAATTAATATTTAAATATTTTATTTATAAAACGTCTTGTTACATAATTCATACTCATAACTTGTTAATGTTAATTTGTTCTATAGGCTTCTTAAAAAATATTAATGTTCGTCGAGTAGTTGATCTAACACCAAAATGTCGTCATCTTAACAAGAATTCATTATATTTCCAAAGACAAATGACAAATGCAAATGTGAAGAAGGCAATATTTAAAGATCGTCTAACTTTAGCAACAACATTTTCCAACGTGTTCAATGATAAAATCAGTAATAAGATGACAGTTGCTGGAGCCTTATTCACACGTCTTCAACTACGCGAAACCAGAAAAAATATAGAACAGCAATTACAATGAAATCTAATCATTTTGATCTGTGGGAAAAATCATTACCAGTATTACACTCTATGATATTTATTGATTCAAAATCTCAAAAACGTCAAAGACCTCCCACTGTGAAAAATTGGGAAATAACAATTAGAGGTTAGTATAGTTCATTATTATTTGATATATTTTAATTCTAATTTTCCCATCACTAAATTGGAGTTTATTTTGTTTACAGGTTTAAAAGCAATATTTACATTCCTACATAGTAAGGGCATTAAGTCTGTTTTACCTCGGAACCTAAATCAAGATTCCCTTGAAAATTTCTTTGGTTCTTTGCGCAGTATGGGATGTAGAAACAACAATCCTTCGTGCACTTCATTTTCGGCATCGTATAAGACATTACTTTTAAACAATTTAATGTCAACACATTCTCCAGGCAGTAATTGCGAAGACGATCTAGCAACATCTTGCTTGACTTCTTATCAACATTTATTCGACAATTCAACTTCAGAACGAGGCGAAGGTAATGATAGTACTTCTGAAGTTGCCGAAAGTGTTGTTAGTGCAGATACCATTACCGACAACTTGATAAAACAACCAGAAGATGTTCAAAATTTAACTGTACAAACGCATACTTACATCTCAGGTTATATAATTAAAAAACTAAATAAAACTTTTTTCAATAACTGCAATTGCTTAACACAATTATGTACTACTCAATTAACAAGTAACCATGATATTATTTCTAACCACGAGTATTCTAATAACATAATCTCTTTAAAATATCCAAATGAAACCTTCTGTTCTCTTGTACAAAACATAATTCAAATAATATCTATACAATTACCAATCTTATGTCACACTTCAAATTTAAAATCAAATCTTTTTTCAATAGTTAATCAACAACTAAATTCAAATATACTATCATGTACTGTCCATGGAGAATTGTTAAGTAAAACTTTTTTAAATTTTATTATTACATTTTTAATACATAACTGGTGTAACAATATCAATAAAATTCTCAATGGTAAAATATCAATTAATGCCAATGAAAAAGATCCAATTAAAATCAATGCTTATAATCGTTATGTTAAATTTTATAAATACCTACAAACATTTAAAAAATAGAAAATTTTAATCTTTTTTTATATTTAAAATATCAATAGTTGCTGTACAGTTCTGTCTCTATTTATAAAACAGTATTTTTAATGTAATATTAAATATTTATATGTACCTTGTTTTTTAAAATGTTCCTTAATCAAAATTGTATTTTTTGTGTATGTAAGTCTATGCCTAATCCTCAAGACTAATTTGTTTTTATATTTGTATTATATGTATATAATTTAGAAATATTTGTTCCTATATGATACGACATTTTATATTGTATAACTAATGGATTGATTTTTATATTGATTTATATTAAAAATAATTTAGAAATATTTTGTTATAATTAATTTGTAGATGTCTGTATTAATAAAATTCATTTAATATTATTTTCCTAAAGTAACTTGTTTTGTTTATTTATTTTGAAGTGAATAAAATGCGTTTACCTACTTAAATTTGAAAAAATAGATTATTTTTTCAATTATTAAAACAAATAATTTAACAATTAAAATTATATTGATATAATAACTGATAAGAATATAATCGAGATTGATAAGGGCGTATATTCGAAAATAATTCATCCATCCGACACCAAAGCGCTGCAGTCACTGTCTCGGAAATTTATCATTGAGTTGCCTTTCTATTAGTTATTCTTTTCTATGGTCGTACAATCCTAACTTAAAACTGCCCTTATGGGGGAGATTTTTATAGGGCCGACTCGAAACCGACACCGGTCCCTTCGCGCACTTTTTGGCACATTTCAGTACAAAGATCATAAAAAACTGTTAACAATTGCCAGCTGGAAGCGCCTTGATATCAGGATTCAGGACGATGCTAACACGCATGCTACTGCTACGACAGCCACCGTAATGTTTTGGATTCCAAAGTACCTATCATGTATATTATACACATATAATATGAAAACGTAAAATACCGTCTTCACGCTCACATGCAAATACAAAAATTCATATCCACGAAAATTGTACCAAGGGTTAATATACCCAAATAAACACGCACATTAAAAAACACTGTGCCAAAGTTGAGGTACCAAATCACCCATAAATTCTCATAAATTCAAAAACCAGTCTACACACAAGAGTCGTAGAATAACGAACCACGAGTTGGGCGCCACTTTGTAGTATACGCCAATCACAGACGTACACAAATAAGCAAACGAATTAATTATAATAAGCACTTTTATTAAAACTTCGACGTCCAGTGACGATCGAGTCACACGATCGCCACCCACTGACGCTCTTTCTGTCTTCACATATTCCTTAAATATACATTTTTACAATCGAAGCACTATCGCCTATCGGCAGTATCGATATTAAGTTTAACCTAGTTACATTGTACTTACTGACTATGCTTAAAATTATACTAATTGCAGTTATTGTATTACATTATTGTTATCTTAACCTAGTTGCATATTTTCATATTATGTTTATAGAATGTGTCAATGTGAGCTGTTTTGGTTTGATATTTGTTACCAGTAATTGTTTTCTTAACTATATTAATTATAGGTAGTTTTAATTATAATATTTTTTATACATTATGCATGATACAACGTATTATAATGTAAAACTATTCTATAGTGTAATATTATTATAATAACATAATAGTACCTATACAATTGATAACGATAATATAAATGTCACTTAATTACAACGAATGTTATGTAATTATAAATCATTTCATATTTAAATCTACAAGTATTTGGTAACTGGTTGTACACTTGTACCGTTACTCTTTAGCGTAAACCATCAGTCCATGTGACCATTCAATATAATTGACATAAAATATATGATCAAAAAAGTTAGGTAATCAAAACTGGATAAATGTCAGTCCCATTTTCTTTACAAAGATCAAAGCTACCTTATTTGAGCTTTGGATTACCTTAATCGTTTCTCGTTCATTTCAACTATATAATCAGGACTTGACGCTTTGATGAAGTAATTTCTGTTGTGATTTTAATAGTATTTGTATCCAATGTACACCATTACGCTTTAGCGTAAATCAAGCAGTCCATGTGACCATTAAATATAATAATCGTTATAAAATATATGATCAAAACAGTTTCAACAAAACTTGATATGTGTTAGTCCTTTAAATTGTCTTCTATTCAAGGTTCAAATATTTTTATTTTTTTTTTTGAGCATTGTCTAACTTAAATCGTTTCTTATTCATTTCAACTATTAATAGAGCTTAAATGTAAAAGTTTTTCTCCTTACAGTAATTTTAAAAGTATTTGGACCCGGTGTGCATCTTTGCTTTTGTAGTAATGTGAAAAATAGGATGTGTGGGCAATATATATTTATTTATTTATGTTTACTTATATATGATTTACTACCTATATGAATACACACTCTAAATTGTTACCTTCTTATATGTATATATTATGTACACACACGTGCATAAGGATTTTATTTTATTGTAATTTAACTTAAAAATATTTTGAGTTAAGCTAAGTTTTGTATATATAACGATTCAGCGTGACATTATCTAAAAGGAAAATTTAAATTCATAGAGTTTGGTTGAGAAATATAGGTTTTCTACTACATTTAGGTCCCCAAAGTAATGAAATAACGTTTCCACAGCTATGCGAACGCGGCACGGACTTTTTACAAAATTCTATGAAAACCTAGTTTCTTTAATATTGCACTTATCGACCTGATTTTTTTTTATTTGTTTAGAATGGTTTTCTAAGTTATGTCTCACTGTTAGAAAATGTTCATCAACCTTGAGACCGAAATAATGTGGTGATATTTTGTATCGTCATAATGTATATTTTTTCGTAGTTATTAAAAAAAAAAAGCATAGTACTGTGACAAAAGTTAACTATTCAATTCTTATTGATCCATCAGAAAAACACAACTTCATGAACCTTATGAAAGAGAGAAACTTTCAAGAGGCTTATTGTGTTAAAAACCAAATAACCAGCTTCAATTTTGATACTATGACACATTTTTATGTTCAAAATGTGATTTTTGGAAAAAATATTTTAAGCTAATATTGAGTTATAAAACTGTTACTGATATAAAACAATGCATTTATGATTCGGGTTCAATTTTTGATAATTTAATAGGTTGTCATCATTCTTCTCAAATTTTTGAGTATCGTCAAAGTCAAATTTCTGTGTTGAAAAAAAGTATGTTATCACAATGAAGAGAACGAAATGGAGGAATAAAAATGTAAAATTTCGTATATAATTACATTATATTCGCCTACCTAATTGAGTTATAAAACTGTTGCTGATATAAAATGTTGCATTTATGGTTCTGGTTCAATTCATGTAAATTTATTAATGTTATCACAAATACATAATATTTCGAAAACCTAAAATCTTTATCATTAGTCATATCTTTGTGAAATCTTTGAGAATCAACGAAGTCAATCCTGGAGTTCAAGTTTCTGTTTTTAAAAAAGTAGTTAATCGATCTTATGATTAAAAAATTCAGGAATAAAAATGTAAAATTTCGTAAAAATTCAAAATTTATATACAATTTCATAGTAGAAGTATAAAATTGTTGCCAGATATAAAATAATGCATTTATCTGACTCAATTATCGTAAATTTATTAATGTTATCACTTTATTAAAAAATTTTGGTTTTTGTTTAATTTTTCACATACGTAATATTTAGATAACCAAAATTTTCAAATAAGAGTGATGACAACCTATTAAAGTGGCAAGGTTTGAACCAGAACCATAAATGTATTATTTTATATTGGCAAAAGTTTAATAACTCAAATAGGTAGGCATATATTGTGGATTTAAATTTTGAATTTTACGAAATTTTACATTTTTATTCCTGAATTTTTCAATCATAAGATGGATGAACTACTTTTTTGAAAACAGAAACTTGATCTCCAGGCTTTACTACGTTGAATCTCAAAGTAGTCATAACGATATGAACAATACATATGGTAAGATTTTAGTTTTTTCGTTACACTACGAATTTGAAAAATCATACAAAAACCAAAATTTTGATAAATATGTGATAACTTAAATTACATTACAAGGATTAAATCAGCTCAATAAAATAAATGCATTATTTTATATCTGGCAACAGTTTTACACCTCAATAATCATAATTATTATGAATATTTGTATTTAATTTATTTAAATTGTTATTCCTGAATTTTTCAATCGTAAGATCGATTAACTTCTTTTTGATATCTTGATTTTTTAACTCACACACAAAACTATTTACACTAACAACTAAAATGGTATAATTGAGAGTAAATGTTTAAATATGTAATTTATTACACATAAATATTGCATAACTTATTTTATTATAATTACCTATATTATATATTTTACAACAATTGAGTCAGAAGTGTTGGTAATAAATTACTGTTTTTTTCTTTAACACATTTTTAATCAAAATTGCTGAACCCTATTATAAATACCTATACAATATATCAAATGTGTTATAAATCGAACTTTGTGGTGAGTTAAAATTGGAAAAGGGTAATAATCACCTGCTACATAACTGGGTTCTTACGGAGAGTGGCGATGACCTCAGGAGATTAATTTTATACCCCCACTGCAATACAATTGAGGGGGTAACATTCGCCTGTTACTGTAAGCAATCATAAATAATAATATATTAATAAATATAAATAATTAAAAATACCTCCCGGTAAAGGTAATGGCTGCATATGAATTGCGTCCCGATATAAAAATTGCGATTTGTGACATACTAATTGCGTCCCGATTATCTGATATCAGAATATACCTTTGATAATCTCAATCAATAATCGATACAACTATATGAGTATTTCTGAAATAAATGTAATCGGTTAGTATGTCTTTCGATTCCGTTTCGTTGACAATTGTGCGCTGTTCTATTTCTATTTGATTTTTATAAACGAATTTAAATTTTGTTTTCATAAACTATTGAAAAATGATATACAACGTTGGAAGTGTTTCAAAAAAACATGTAATTCATATGCTAAATTAAACGATAAAAATGAAATATTGGAACGTCCTATTACTGAACATAACCATGAAAACGATTCTGTAGAAATATTAAACAGACAAAAATTAAGCAATAATTTAAAACGAAAGGCAATAGACGATCTCTATGATAAGCCCTCAAAACTCATTCATAGGGAATTGTCAAATGACGTATCGACATTGACCAGTTATGATTTAAAGTTAATTCGCAAAAATATGCATCACGTCCGAGCATCTGTAATATTCCCAAGTTGCCGAATAATATATTAGATTTACATAATTTATTGAAAGAAGAAAAAATTAAAAGTAACCAAGATGAAAAGTTTCTATTATAGTTAACGACTACGAAAATAATATGGTATAATATATAATATTTTATATAATTATTGTTTAACAATAAAATAGATAACATTTGAATCATTTTGACGAATTTCATAAAAATTTGAACTTCAAATGCTTTTAAAAATTAAAGTTCTGGTAAATATTTTTTTAGATTCTGAGCGGAGCGATTAATGTATTGATTTTACAATGCTGTGTGTTTTTTAGGACAGTGATAACATTTTTTTTGTGTCAAATGTTTAGATTTTCTTCAATAGCAGCTTTTCTGATATGAAAGTGAATCTAGTTTTTTAGTTTTTTTTCTGTAAATGTCGATAAAATGTTATTTGTTGGGTAAAAAATCTTGAAAATTTAATAGAAGGCTTCTAATATATAGTTTCAAAGGCTGATGAAAAATATTAAAAATCCGTGCTCACAATTTTTTTTATAGTTAATCAAAGTTAAAATTATTAACACGCAACTAGACCAGGGCTACAAAGAATTGCCTATACACAACTCCTTAGAAGTGGTCGTGCTGCAGCCCCCTTAAAGATAAATATTTTATGTTGAAAAATAATAACATTGTATCAATAGAATATATTATACAATCTAAAGATAAAATAATCAAATTTGCAGTAAAAAAAAAAAATGAATTGTATTGCATTTTCAACTAAGCCAATATCATCTATAGAAATTGGAATTTATAAAATAAATACTAGTGAACTTTCCAATGTTTTTTTAATTAATGAAAATTATCTCAAGTTCAAATGTTTTTATATTCCTGTATCTGATAATTTAGCAATAATATCATTATTATGTCACGAAATATTTGATAAAAAAGTTTATTACATTTTTGTATCTCTTAGTTTTTATTTGTTAAAATTTGTTCGAACAATTTGTATGCGATTGACAAGGAATTCCATGCATTTACCGTTGCACTGGATTCATGGTGGCAGAATCCAAACAATGATTTAAACTATTATCCAAAAAAGTAAATATTAAAATGCAAGGCGCCCAGCCATTTTTTCATTGGGCATTAACGCATTAAAAATTAAAATTAAGTTAAAACGTAAAATGCAATATTCTATCGCATACTTTGTATACTTACAATATGTCAATTTATAAAAACCAGGTTAGCAACAAGAATTCCGAATGTCACAGTACAAATTACAGATTGTTCTGTAATTCAATTCTTTACAAATCCAGACAATAAACATTTAAATGATGTATTGGTGTTGGCATGTCTGTATGTCTATTATGACAATGCAAAACCGTCTGAAAAGTACACAGTATGTAGTAATGTTTAGAAATATATAAGAGTTATTATAATAATTTTATAATATTACCATTACAAAATGCTGTCTGATACTACATCATTATTTGAAATTTATTAAAGATTTGCCAATTATTTGTCCTCAGTTATCCAATATATATAAGCACATGCGAATTATGATGTGTATTGTACGGTCTTCTTTCGTCGACAAAGAATCACTCAGGACAATTCTACGAGACTTAGTCGATAAAAATTATTTAACCATTATGACATACAATACATACACCATATACAACCCTGATATAACCAAGATCCATGGCTCATTGAAAAATATTAAAACTCAAGCAATAGTGAAGGATATATTAAACATAAATAAAGAAACTTACTTGACTTCAGCAATATTTTATAATGTAATTTTTTTTGTTTGTCTTAGAACATCTGCAATGGTTTTTACATTTCAAATATATATATCATTGTGTGTTTGTTTCAGCTTCCAACAACAATCTACCAAATAACATCTGCCAAATATGAACCAGCTGTTAACAAAACAATTATTTTTAAAAAATTTCAGAAAAAAGTTACCTTCATCAAAACATTTATAAATTCAATTCTCCGAGATAATTTTAATAACACTAATTTGCATACTATAAACAATCTATATATCCAGAAAACAGAAGAATACAAAAGTGACCTAAATAATCTAATGCAAACATTACCAACTGAGAGAAGAGATTCAACCATGTCAGTCGACGAAATCATGCAGTTGATCGAAATTCATAAAAAATCAAAGATTGATATATTTCAACAAAAATCAACAATTCAACCATTCGAAACAAAATTTAACCGTTCAAAATTAATGTTTTACCCGAACAATCAAAAATTCAACAATGTTTAAATCATTATCCTTAAATAAATATTCGAAAAAATATTCGATTTCATCTTAATTACTAAATAAACAGTAAACGGAAATTGTGATTAAAATTGAGATAACACTTGTGTGGCGGCATATCATAATATAATAACCGCGACCCGGGTAAGGAAAGCCGGTTACTGGTAGTACAGCAGCTGCCGTCGTCCGTTAACATGATTTAAGATAATACTGGTTGGACGACGAGTAGAGATAACTGATTTTTTGATGCCTGGCAAATTGAATCGCCATATCAGCAGCTATTTCAGAACTAATGGATGGCGCTCCTAGTGTGCATTTTGTGAACTATATAGTATCATAAATATTATTCCCGGGTTTTTGAAGAAATATATAAAAAATATGATATATAGTTTCATAATACAATATGCATTCTGTATTTAGAAACAACTAGTTATTCTTTTCTAGATTTGTACAATTTGTGTATTTATTTTTTTTTATGAATGCAATACATTTGAAATATTATTTCAAAATGAAATGTTGTATTCCATTCTGCAATCAGCTAAATGCTAGTACTTTTAGTATACCTAAAAATGCATTTAATGTATGGCAAAATGTGCTTAACATAAAATTGAAATCAAATTCAAGAATTTGCGAAAAGCATTTTAAAAAAAAGGACATTATTAGAACATGGGTTTCAGGAAGCAAACCAGAAAACCAGTATACAGTATGTACATGTTATTATTATTCCTAGTATACGAGTATATTAGGTACTTCAATAGGTACTCTAGAACATCGTTTGTGTTTTAAATGTTGATAGTATAACATTTTATTTAACAAAGGCCAAAGCTGAGTTAAAAGGTATAATTTTATCTGTTTTAAGATATGTTATAAAATACCAAAACTTCGAGTAGGAGCTATTCTTACAATTAGTGCCACAACAGAGCTAAATATATTGACAAATTCAACATCAGAAATGGTACAGTATAAATTTTATTTACTCAGAAACCTTTTAATGAAAATGAAACTTGTTCATTAAATAGCCAGGTGGTGTAGTGATCTCTCACTATCGTTTTATTTTAAAGTGCTCAACGTCGGAAGTTGGGCCAGGTTGATCAAAAGATTTAGGTCGTGGCCAAATGAGACAAAGACACAATGTTAATTTGTAATATTTATTAAAATAAGATTAACTGGTCAAAACATAAATAAATGTATTTATAAATTTGAGGACAGGACGAAAAGTCTCTGCCCGAGAAATTAGTTACTAAAAATAAAAGTTACACTTGTTTAAAAATTACTGGGAATAGACTTAGAATGGCGGCGATGTTGAGGACCAGGCTCAACGACCAAACTAAGTCTTACAAGTATGGGATGGTAGACTAATTCTAATTGTGCTAAGAACAGAGTTCTGTATTTATACAGAATCTCCCTTCGCTTATGGGTACACGATAAAGACTAGGAGGTGGATCAAAGACGCCGACTAGGTGTTGTTTGTGCCAACTGGTCCTTGGTCATATTCGTAGTTGCGAATTAATTCTACGAATTGCTGGACCGGGTTTTAATAGATTTATTGTTATGGTGGCTTGTCGGTGAAATCAAAGAAAAAGAATATAAAAAATAAGAAACGACTCTGTCGGTTTACTACAGTGGTAATGAAAGTGAATCTATAGATTATAGTATAGAAAGCAGTGATGGATCAATGTTTGTCAATTATAATTGTAACTCAATGATGTCTGATAGTTATACTATTCCAAGAAAAAGAAAGGTATATGTCACATAGCAGTATAAAATATATTAGTATATTACAGTCAACATTTTAATAATAATTATTTTTATTTTTTTCTGCGTTTGCAAAAGGCTCTTGAATACATTCTAAGTGATCACAGTTATTCTAGTAACTCATCTAATAATAGTTTTTTTGCTGATGGACCTACAAATGTATTTAAGCATGTAACAACGTCAATAAACATGATAAGTTTGCCACCAAAATGGTTTATGAATATTGACCATGAATATAAGGATCTAAATAAACCATTTGTAGGGTTTCACCAATTGGGTCCATGTAGAGATGATTTTTCAAGGGTTGTTAAAAAACAAATTATTTTAACTGAAGGTGTGTTTGAACTATTTTATTATTGTGTTTCAAATTAATGAATTAAATATTGATAATTTAAAAATATTATAAATAGATTGTAGTTTAATCATACACGTGTATAGTATGGTAATAAACATTGAAGAAATAGGCTTATTATCTAATTTTAAACTTGAAAATGTTGAAGATTTGAAAAACATTATAATGTTATTTGACAAATTAAAAATTTGCAATGGCTCTGCATTGATTAAAAAGTATGCTGGAATTAAATCAAAATTTGGACCCCAGTTTGTTGAATCTTATGGCCAATTGCGACATCGTAACTGTACAATTATACTAAATAATAGTACAAATGAATGGTGAGTAATGATAATATCTTTAAAAAAAATTATTATAATTTAAAAGAAAATTTTAATTTTAATAAAATATTATAGTGATGAATGTATATGGTGTAAACGGCTTCGGTATTGTATAAAAAATAAAAAAAACAAAAGTAATTCAAAAGTGTACTTTTCACCAAATAAAAAAAAATATATTTTGAAAATACAAAAAGCCAAAGATGCAATTAAAAAAAATTACACCAGAGCAACTATTAGAATAAATAAACTATATAACCGATTAAATGACATAAGAGTACAAATGAAAAAAGTATCAGATGCTAATTTGAGTCAAATTTTAGAAAATAATAATATTCCTAAAGGCCAAACTGATGTAATTAATGAAATATTTAAAGCTTCTAAACTTACTAACCCAAAAAATAGAAAGTATAGTGAAAATTGGATATTACTTTGCTTGCTATTTCAAATAAGGTAGGATAAGTTAGAGGTATATTAAAAATATTGGTTTGTAATTTTGTTATGGTATTTATTTTAGATCGCCGAGTGGGTATAAGTTTTTACGTGAACAAAATATTCTTCCGTTACCTTGCATTATCACAATCAAAAAATACTTACTAGTATTAAAAATTGGGTGTGGCTTTGATCCTAATTTTTTTAAACTTTTAAAAAAATATATGTTGAATAAAAACAAGTTCCAGAGAAATGGCATAATTATACTGGATGAAATAAGCTTGAGGGAAAGCATTAGTGTCAATATTAGAACACTAACTTATACTAGGCTTGAAGATTGTGGAGAAGAAATAGAAACAAAACAAAATAGCAACTTAAAAGCTAATAATGCATTAGTTTTTATGTGGCAGAATTTTGGTGAAAATGTTGCCCAACCTATTGCGGTTTTTACTTCACATGGTCCAATAAAAGGTATTATAGATAAACACTATATTATTTGATTAAAGATAATTATTTAATATATATTTTATGATTACTTAGGAGTTGATCTAGCCAAGTTAGTTGTAAAAGCAATTTTATTAATTGAAGATTCAGGAGGAAAAGTAATAGGATTAACTTCTGATGGTGCTTCTACCAATAGGACAATGTGGAGTTCTTTGGGAGTAATAACAATAAAATATACACCTAAACAAATTCAACTAATTATATCTAATTATAAAGATTTCAGCAAAGAAAAGTGATTTCAAAAACTATTTTGAAAATCCATCCCGAAATATATTTGTGTTTTCAGATGCTCCTCATTTGTTGAAGACAGTACGAAACCGGTTGTATACAAATAAACAATTTCAGGTAGATAAACAAACTACAAAAAATAATAAACAGAAACAACTTTTATTTTCACTTTTGTAGATTAATCCTTCAATGCCTTCTGTTAAATGGGAATTTTACTGTAAAGTGTTCAATATTGAATGCAACTCTTTAACTAAAGTGTGTCCACGATTGACAAAGGAACATTTTGATTTAAATAATTTCTCTAAAATTAAAGTAAAATATGCTGCACAAGTAATGTATCTTTTAATTCAAGTAAATTCAATTTATTTCTAATATAATAATATTTAACAATCATTGCTTTCTTTTGTGCTTTTATGGATTTTAGGTTTTTAGTAGATTATTAGCAATAGGTATTGAATTTTATAAACAAAAACATTATGAAAGTTTCAAAGACTCAGAAGAAACTGTAAAGTTTACATATATAATGAACGATATTTTCGATGCTCTAAATAGAAAATACCCATTAGAAGGAATCAGAAAAAATAATAAAGATATACAGGTTTTTATGTGTTGAATGAAAATTGAGAATGTTTGTGTATTAACTTTACTGTTTGAGTATCTACATGGTGTAGTTAATAACTAGTCTTGGGGGACACATGTTTCTACTAAATTGTTCTGTTCTCATTTCTGTATATTTAATAGATGTATGGTACACTAATAAGCATCTAAGAGTTGGTATTGTAAATTATAAATAAATATTATATAATTATTCTTTGTTTTAAGAGTTGTAATTAATGCTGCATGCAAATATTTTATAATGTTCATTATTTAGATAAATTACTTAACAAATATAAATTTATTGTCTATTTCAACAACAAAATACTTACAGAATCAGTGGCGGATACAGTGCTTAATTATTTTTTTTGGTAAGGTGATGGCAAAAGTATAAAGCAAGTGTAAGGGAAATGTCCCTTTTGTCCCACTCCCTGGATTTACTACTGGAGAAAATTAATTAATTAAATTGTTTTAGGTGTTACGTCAAGCCATACTTTGGTTAGATGAATGGGAAACTAATGTTTCACAAGGATTAATTCCAGAAAAAATATTTTTTAACACGACAGACTTATGAAGGACTTAGGATAACTATACAGTCAACAATCGACTTAGTTGAATATCTTTTGGATAAATGTGAATTTTCATATGTTCTAACGGCCAAGTGTAATCAAGATAATTTGGAAGTAATTATAATTTGAAACAAAAATTGTGTTAAAACATAAAATATCAACATTTAATTAATTAAATAATAATTTTAATTTTTAGAAATTTTTTGGAATAACAACACAAATTGCAGGTCCAAATGATCACCCGACCACACCAACCTTTCTCCAACTGTACCGGATGCTATCTATTTACTCAGTTATAAAACCTCCTAAGACAGGAAATTGTACAGTAAATGAAGGTAAGTATTATAAATAAATACACATATTTAAACAAAGCAGTTAATAAAATTTTGTCTGTATGTCTCTAGAATCTATTCCTATTATTTCATTATCAGATTTAAAAGAGATTATTAAAGATCCAGCAAATCGTTCTGAAAGAATAATTAAAATTACCAAATTAAAAGAAAAAATAGATATGATTGTACAGGAAGATTGTTGGGACCTAGATGATGTTCTATTAGAACACAATTATGCTGATTCTACCGTATTTGATTGTATCGTATATTTTTTGGCTGGGTAGCTATAATTTATTATTACAATTTAAACTATACTAATTTTAAAAGTAGGTAATTATTTAATTGCTTAATATATATATATATTGTTTTGTACTAGGTATATTGCTAAGCGTTTAGTTCATAAAACTAAATGTGAAATGTGTATAAGAGGATTAAAAACGCTTAACACGTCTTCACAAGACTGTATTGGTAAGGAAGCTGATTTGATTAGAGCAAAATCCAAAGGTTACCTTACTTATCCTGACAGCAATTTGTTCATAATTATTAAACATATTGAGAATTGTTTTGCAATACATGCAAATTCGAGCAATGTATTTGAAGACACTTTTAATGCATTTTTTAAACTCAATATAAGATTAAAATTTGCATGTACCAATTCTGAACATAAAACAGATATGTTAACAAATATTTTCACTTATTACATAACAATGCGTATGAGACAATACAGCTACATGCAAAATCAAAAAAATCAAAAAATAAACAAGACAAAAAAAAAGTTGTCTAAACTAGTTAAAACTTGATTTATTAATGATTATCAATAAAATTTATAATAATAAACCAAATTAAATATTTGTGATTTACAATTTTAAAATATTTTATACTTGTATTTTTTTTAAAGTGTTATTAAACTGTTCTCCGGTTCTCGTTGAAGTACTCAAGTACCTGATTTCAAATTTTACTGTACTTATTTATTTTATTTTATAATTTATTGTACATAGATTATATTAGTACAAAATGTTCTCGTTTGGAGCGCCCATAACCAGTTCTGACACACGATCCAGATAACAGATTCTGTTTGACGGTGACTTTATCATATTTCGTCGTCCAACCAGTATTATCTTAAATCATGTCCGTTAATAATGAAGAATGATACCACAATATCAATTGATAAGAAGTTTTCTGATGATTGATATTTTGTTCAACAACAATGGGATTTTAATTATTGTACAATGATTATTATTTTCGTTAATTTATTAAATTTTAAAGATTTTTCGGGCCGCGTTTCAAGTTTAAAATTGTCTTTCGAGTGCTTACAAAAGGTCCTCTGCTGCGATCGCACGTGAAATAATATATATCGCGTCGCCGTTAGAAATTGGAATGCCCGTCTTAGTGGTCATAAGTTTTTCTTTCGAGATATCCTCAATTTTTTCCCCTGGTTTAATTCGCATTTTGACCTCCTCTAACAACCGAAAGTACTCCTAGTGCAACTCGCTATTTGATTTGTTAATAACATCAATTGGTTATAACAGGATAAATGCGCAATGTTTGAGATTACGTAATATTCCGTCCCCCCGCACCGCAGATCACTTCCCCGCCCTAAACCACCTTAAATAATGGTTTTCAATGAGCAGAAAAAATTTCAAAATTATCACAGCATCAAACTCTATACGATGATAAGTTTGAAATGTATGAAATCTTTGGAGAAATTAGGTGCCAAAATAATTGTTTGGCCACCGGTGTCGAGATAGTTCCCTGTGAGTTACCCCGGCACCGGTGGCCAAACAATTATTTTGGCACCTAATTTCTCCAAAGCTTTCATACATTTCAAACTTATCATCGTATAGAGCTAGTTGCTGTGATCATTTTAGCGTTTTGTCTGTTCATTGCAAACCATTATTTAAGGTGGTTTAGGGCGGGGAAGTGATCTGCGGTGCGGGGGGTCGGTAATACCTCTTTGAACATGTATTGCATTTGTTCAGCAGACGGGGAGGGAAGTAATATTATACACACACATTATTATATTAATATAAATAAAAAAAAATATATATTATATACTATTATATATACTATTGACTTTTACCTTATAACCATAACAAGTTTTTTGCAATCGTTCCACACCGCCCAAGGGGCCATTGCACATGGTGCGTTTTTTTTATCAAGGTGGTTTCGCCAAGAGCCATAAGTCCACCGTTTTACCCTACCTAGCTAGTTTAAATTTTTTTAGGTAACAGTTATGTGGTTGAAGCTTTACATTTCCATTTACATAAAACAAACCCATATAGCTTGGGATTTCAAATGCATTTCCCAAAAAGGAGACATCCTAACGAAGCCAGGGATGCGCTTGGCTAAGTCGAAGTACAATATTAAAATAGCGTGGGAGTATTTGGTGGGGGGGGGGGGAAAGTTATGATTTTTTCTTAGTTGCACCCCGGCGGTAAATCTCATACTTAGCAGCCGGACGGCCGTCCTAGGTACTTGAGGGTTATAACCTAACCGTGTGAGTCTAATGTATTTAACCGGATGAGTCTAATATATAATATACCGGGTGAGATATATCCATGTGTAATGTTCCACACTACCCAAGGGGTCTTACACGTAAGCGCGTTTTTTTTTTGCTAAGGTGGTTTCGCCAAGAGCCCTAGGTCCACCGTTTTACCCTACCTAGTTTTGTACCTACAGTTATGTGGTTGAAGCTTTACATTTCCATTTATCCGTACATTTTAAATGAAATATCACCTGAAAATATGTCTTCACTAAACTGACCGTTAGGTTTGATTTAGAAACAAGGACAAATCCATAATTGTATCCCAATGGCCAAGTTTACTCTATTTGATCCATAAACATATGGAAATTTTATAAATGGACATAAAAATGTCTATCTGGCCGCGGTAGTCTAGTGGTTAGTTCTATAAAGACATTATTGTCAATATAAGAGAATTAGATTCCACTATTTTACACTTTACATTAACCTTTTAATTTTAGGTAACAGTTATGTAGTTGACGCTTTACATTTCCATTTACATAAAACAAACCCATATAGCTTGGGATTTCAAATGCATTTCCCAAAAAGGAGACATTAACCTTTTAATTTTAGATAACAGTTATGTAGTTGACGCTTTACATTTCCATTTACATAAAACAAACCCATATAGCTTGGGATTTCAAATGCATTTCCCAAAAAGGAGACATTAACCTTTTAATTTTAGATAACAGTTATGTAGTTGACGCTTTACATTTCCATTTACATAAAACAAACCCATATAGCTTGGGATTTCAAATGCATTTCACAAAAAGGAGACATCCTAACGAAGCCAGGGATGCGCTTGGCTAAGTCGAAGTACATTAACCATTTAATAGAGCAATAAAGACATTATTGTCAATATAAGAGAATTAGATTCCACTATTTTACACTTTACATTAACCTTTTAATTTAATGATTTTGACGAGAGCAATAACGATATTGTCGAAGTAGAAGAATTAATAATTAGAAAATGTTTTTTTTGGTAAATAAAAAATTATTACATGATGGAAGCCAGGAGAAAGCAATAATTGTTTCTCAATGGCCGACTATTTTTTTTTTTATAGTCGTGATCGTCTAATGGTTATACCTTATTATTTATCATTACAATGTACTTACCGCTAAGTATGTGAAATAATTAACTTTGACACTTAACTTTAACTTTTCAACAATTGTCAAGTTAATGACCACGTTTGGAAATAAGTAAAAAGCTGCAATGCCATCATTGTTCTACGCTGCTATCTCCAAAAATTAACTAGTAATCATAAATCTTGGAACAATAAATAATCATTCATTGTTTCTTCCAAAATACCTCTTTTTGCTTATCAGATGTTGTAACGGTTAATACGGTTGCCGTCCGTGCTCAATGGATTGTTTCCGTTGTGGCGATACGACCGGTATCACCACTCGCTATTGCGAAATCCGTTTCGACCGGACGGTCGTCTTTTTATTGAATTATTATTATTATTATTATTATTTATAATGTGTTCCTTGATTTATTTCACGATCTCTATGTTTCCCCTCCATGCGCGCTATCGTTTTCGCGCTCGCCGGCTCGTAGCTCGAACGCGAAAAAGTCTCGTTCGCTCTCTCGCTTTTCGACGCCCGGACCGTCAACGTCTTTTGTAAAAGCCCCCGTCCGAACGTTTGGCCCGCCATACCGTGTACCCGTCGTATACCACGACTCATTCAGTCATTATACATTGTGTTTTTAATTATTCTGAATAAATTTTTGTACGTCGCCGCACTTCCGCGCGACATTCCGAACTTGTAACGAGTTGTGTTATTTCATCTAACCCCATACCTTTTCAAGTAATTTAACGACTTCATAAGTCCGACTTACGCGACTAAGTAAGTTGTTGGTTGATAGCTGGGCCAACAGTGACGCCACACGAGCTATCACCACACAGTTTATTATAATATCGTAACAAAAAGGGATACACGTTGCCAACATCCTATCAGATTACGGCTACGGTACAATTTTTAGAGTCCAATACTTCATACCGTGTTATCAGTAAATTCAGAAGTGCACTATCGAAAGGTTTGTTGATAATGCATAATAAAGGAGTGTTGTTTTAACTATAGGTAATGAACATTAATTATTGTGATGCTTGCAATATTAAATTTAAGAATATTCATGAACAATATTCATGTGCCATTTGGCAAGCAATCATCGCGGACCATTTCCTATTGTCAATGTCACAAAAAATGTTGATGTACACACCTATACAAGTAATTTGAAAATAATGTACTTATTAACAAATTATACCTAAATGTTTTTTTTTGCTATTTTGTAGAGTCCATCGCTACAAGTCCCATCATTGTTAAAAGGTGTGATGTAGAGGCTACACCCAGTGATAAGTGTCCAATCGAGGATGACCGCTACCATTGCAGTATATGCCAAAAAAAGTACAAAAAACATGGTTGGTTCCAAAAACATATAATAACACATTCCCCCAATAAGGTTAATAGTTGTAAAATATGCAATAAAAAACTATCGTCTCAAAAATCAGTTAAAAGACATAAAGAAATACACAACTCTCGCAGGAAGAGGTATAAATGTAAGATGTGCAAAAGTTCTTTTCTTCAAATAAGTGATCTGAATTATCACCAAAAATAATAAAATAATAATAAAAAAATCTCAGGCGATGGCATGAATCGATGCATAAATAAATTATAAATTTAAATTAAAATGTTCATCAATTGTTGTCCTAAAAATAAAACTCATGTAAAATACATTAAAAAGTAGATAAAAAATATGCATGCTGTGTAATAAAAGTAATTGAATAATAGATAATACGTATAATAATAAAAAAATCTCAGGCGATGGCATGAATCGATGCATAAATAAATTATAAATTTAAATTAAAATGTTCGTCAATTGTTGTCCTAAAAATAAAACACATGTAATAATTTATGATTATGATTATGAAATCAAAAATATACATATTATATATACACATACTTATTATAAAATGCTGATGGTGATAAATATATTTTTAGGTTTTTTTTTTTCTAAAATTATTTTATCCTTATGACGGATAATATTGATTAGGATTTTTTTGGGGTCATTATTAAATCCATTAACCGCCTCACTGATAGTGGTTTTATAGTGTAAAATAAATTGTTTATATATTTCATCACTGTTTTTAAATATGTAACACTCAATATCAAAATTTTTTTTTAATACCATCTGTGTATATTTTTCAATATCATTTACTTTGTTTGTACAAAGTTCTATATTATTTTGGTATTTTGTTTCCCTGTGACTTAAATCGGCAAAAAACATTTTTGTGTTCATCTGTAAATAAAAAAGGGGGTCAAGTGGATGTCGCTCCGCTGTACAGTAGGCTACAAGTAGATCACTGTACTATAATGGATGGTATTAAATTTGAATTCAATGATATAATATCATTGTATAAGAAAACGATTCTGAGCGGAGACGGTATGTCAGTCTAGGATATTTTAAATTATATTGATATTGTTATTATACGGTAGCTGCTAAGTTGAATTAATATTATTCATATTATTTAATTATTAACCTAAAATTATCAGTGATGCTATAAAAATATTATAATATATACTTTTACTCGTTAAAATTGATTTTAATATGTAATTCCGTCCAAATTTGAACTTAAAATGTCTATAAAAAATAACTGTGTTTAAATATTTTTTAGATTTTTTGAATACAGTATGTACTATTTATTAGAATCTTTATTTTAAATTTTCAATCCTTAGTTAAGAAAACTGAACATTTTATAATTGTTTAATTACAATGATTGATAATTTTCGAGATTTTGATAAATTTTGTCAAAATTCGAACTTTAAATGATTATAAAAAAAATGTGTGCCTATGTATTTTTAATATTTTTCAATTGCTATTGTAATAATATATCAGGAGCCTTGTATTAAATTTTCATTATTTTTGGCCCAACAAATAAAATTATTGATATTAATAGAAAAAAAAACTAAAAAATTTGAAAACTGAAATCGTCCGTAAAAAGCTGAAAAACAGTCAAAATATATTCAAAATTAGATGGTGTATAGAAATAGCTTATATAAACATTCAGTGAAATTTTCATGCATCTACAGTTATTTGTTTTTGAATTGCAACAAAATAAGAAAATCGCTACATGAGAAATCGAGTGAATATCTAATCTTGTACAAATTTGAACTTAAAATGCTCATAAAAATTTATTATGACTTGCTTATAAACTTTTTTTTATTGATAAAATTAGGCAAACTTATGAGGAATCTTGTATTACATTTTCAAATCTTAGATTTAAAAAGAAAAATTTTTATGAATTTCTAACTCAAAATAAATTGCACATTTTCGTCATTTTTACGTATTTTGTCAAAATTTGAACTTTGATTACCTATAAATAAAAATTGTGACTACGGATTTTTAATATTTTTCATCTGCCTTTGAAACTATATATTAGAAGCCTACTATTAAATTTTCAAGATTTTTTACCCAACAAATAAAATTTTATTGACATTTATAGAAAAAAAAACTAAAAAAATTGGAAACTGAAAATGTCCCTTAACAGCTCAAAATAAGACAGACTATTTTGAAAATGATATGGTGTGTAGAAAATGCTTATATAAACATTCGGTCAAAATTTCATGTCTCTAGGGTCATTTCTTTTAGAGTTATACCAAAAACCAAAATCGATTTTGTCGAAAATTGGTTTTCCGTAAAAATTCCCGTTTTTCCCATAATTTTTCATTTGTTTTTCCAGGCGCTCATGAAAACTACTGGGAAATTTTGACTTTTGACCCCCCAAAGTACCAACTAGATTCACTTTCATATCAGAAAAGGTACTATTGAAGAAAATCGAAGCATTTTTTCTGTCCTAAAACGTGATGACAGACACAAAAATAAAAATAAAAAAATAAAAAAAAAAACACACATCATTGTAAAACCAATACATTCATCGCTCCGCTCAGAATCTAAAATTCAGTTAATATACATTACTAAATTTATTTTAAGATCAAGTAGCATAACCTTGAATAATTCTGCATAGAATAAATATTCGTTGGCATTCATATAACGTATCTTTAGTATTACATTATCCTCTCTTAATTTAGATACTTGAATACTTCATATACTAGTAGTATGTCTCTTGTCGTGGGATTTTGATAATTTATCATATATTAATTGTATGCCTCTTTGTTTTTTGAATGGCGATTTAAAATGTTTTGTTCCACAAGTGTATTTAGTTTATTTTTAATAAATTTTTGCAATTTTGATAAAAGTCACTCGTCATGACTATTGACATCATTACCTCGAAAGCCTCAGATATATGTTTTACCTAAAATTTGTATATAGCATATAGATATGTTTTACTATTGATCAATAGTATTCATTAGGTTCATATTGATTCATTTACCGTGTGATATTTTTCTTTTGAGTTCTTCAAATATTTTTCAACAAAAACAAGTACCAATATCGAGTAATATTCGTAGGGTGATTTATCATTTTTCCAGCTACTGAAGTCAAACACAATTTTGCTGTTTAAATTAATGATTGTCATAGACTCCTGTTCATCGAGACAACTGTTGGATACAAATATTTCAAAACATGTTAAGTGTAAAATAAATGTAAGTTAAATAATATTACAATTCAGTGTGGTGCATCTGTAATTTTTTTGAATAGTGTTTGACATTGTCTATAAATTTAATGAAATGATATCGAATCAATCGATAATAAGAACAGCAGTATTTTGTATTTAAACCTTTTTTCAAAAAAATTAATGTACAAATAAATTTGTACATAATTGTCATCTTGCAACATTGAATGTGCACCATTACTGCCTTACAAATATTTGTAGTTACATCATTGCTGTAATATATGAAATAAAATGTATTGAAATTTAATATTATTATTTTATATTCCCAAGACTTACACTTTTACCGATACAAACTCATCACATATTATGTCCCATTTATTTGAGAAAAGTTCATTTAAAATTTTAACGAATTGTACATTATCCAATCTTTTTTGAAGCTGCAATTTCTGCCACAGCCAATATGGCATATTGCCATTAAGTAAATTTCTCAAAATCAATTCTATTCCAGGAGTATTTTGGAATTCAACACAATCATTATTTATACCTGAGTCAATTTCCAGATTTATTTCTGTTTTCATTACTCTTTGTATAAAAAAAAAATTAAATATTGTATTTATTTATATTGTAATTATATATTTAATTATATATTAAAATATTATAAAATTAAATAAAAAAATTAAATTAAAATTATATATTAAATCATATTTAATATGATTTTTAAATCTACATCTTACTTTGTGTTACACATCTTTGAATAGGATTGAAATGTCACAGAATTAATTTTATTATACATAGTAGTGTACATTTTAGCTTTTACTGTTTTGCCTTTTTTTTTATATGTTGGTGTATTATCAACATACAACTTTGCTGCACTATATACATTTTCACTTTGGCTGATGCACTCAGCTAGTGCTGCAAAGTGGCTATCATGACATAGCAGAGTTCTCTCGGTGTGGATAGAAATCCAATTTTGAATAGCAGCATGATCATTAAAGATATAATTGGACAATAGCATGGGATCCATAAATTTACCAAAGCTATCCATTGTAAAATGTATCAAATTTATAATTATATTTAATTTATAATTAAATTTTTTTTTCAAAAACACCAAACAGCACGCGATGTCACTCGAAATTTCCTTAAAAAAATATAAAAAATTTCAACAATTATAAAATTTTAAAATTCCAAGGGTGGATCCAGGTGGGGGGGGGGGCACTGGTGGCAGGTGACTCCCCCTTTGGAATAAAAAATTTACTATAGAAATCTACGTATCGTCGGGAATGTATAAAAATAAATGTAACAAAGGGGGTCAAGTGGATGTCGCTCTGATGTACAGTAGGTTACACGTGGATTCTGAGCGATTTTCCTATAAAGTGCACCAACCGTAAATACATGATGGATCCGCCCTTGAACCAGGCATAACATTATCTAATTATAAATTTAACTGTAGGTACATTTTTATATCGATGTTGTTTGCCACTTCTTATTCGATCAACCTCAACCACAACTGACTCAATCGCAGGTAAAAAAAAATCAGGACCGTTGTCTAGGTATAGGAAATCCGTTTCCCAGCTGCGTACTAATCGTATATAATTTTAATTAACATTACATAAATTAAAAATCGCCTTCAAAGAATATTTACTTACATCCAAACAGCCTAAAAGAACAAACGAGCTCATTATTTGAGTGTCTTTGTTGGTACAAGGTATGCAATATTTCTCCGTTTAATGCCCAATCTACAATTTTTTTGCTTCTTTTGGAAATCATTTTTTTATATATAAGACAGAGAGAAAATAGAAGTGTCACAAACAGACTGAAATCTTTCTTACAATATCTAATTTATATGATGCAGCTAACGATAATTAGGGAATTTCGAAAGTTCGGCCGTTTTGTATTGGCAGGCGAGGATAAATAACATTTGACGTCATGCTTCAATTTCAACAAGCGCAAAGGTCACCTTTTCAAATCCATTCTAACGATAAGATAAAATGACGACGTGTCAAGTACATTTGACAACCGAATGACAACCGATTCGTAAGTGTCAAAACAAAATTACTAAAAATCCAAATTTGGTAGTTTCGTTTTGAACACGATATCCCTGGACTCTAAATGACTTACTCTATACCCCCAAACAGTTTTAAGTCCCCTGGTAAGCGAATTAGACTTGTAGTGGTGGCAAAACCTGTATTTTACCCGTGTAATCCTGCACCAATATACCATTTTCTGGACAACTCGACCTCACCACCACTTTATGCAAATTGTAAGTATCCAAAATGCATTTCCCAAAAAGGGGACATCCTAACGAAGCCAGGGATGTGATTGGCTAAGTCGCAATACAATATTTCGATTTTTAATGCATTATAAACCTATAGATATCTACAGGCATAGTGCAAATTGCGTTCGCCTGGCACTTATAATATGAAATAAAACTACTAAAAATCCAAATTTGGTAGTACTTGTTTTGAAAATGTTATCCCTACATTCTAAATGACTAACTCTATACCACTAAACAGTTTTAAGTCCCCTGGTAAGCGAATTAGAGTTGTAGTGGTGGCAAAACCAGTATTTACCCTGTAATCCTGCACCAACATACCGTTTTCTGGACAACTTGACCTCACCACCACTTTATGCAAATTGTAAGTATCCAAAATGCATTTCCCGAAAAGGGGACATCCTAACGAAGCCAGGGATGTGCTTGGCTAAGTCGTAGAACAATATTTCGATTTTTAATGCATTATAAACCTATAGATATCTACCGGCATAGTGCAAATTGCGTTCACCCGGTACTTATAATATGAAATAAAATTACTAAAAATCCAAATTTGGTAGTATCGTTTTGAACACGATATCCCTTGACTCTAAATGACTTACTCCCCTTTTTGGGATTATGCCTTTCTTAAAGCTGTAATACAAAATTTTGATTTTAAATAAATCTTATTCGTATGATACGTATCAATTACACGTAATATACTCTACTCCGGTAGAAACGATTCGGTTTATAATTCATTAAAAATCGAAATATTGTACTACGACTTAGCCAAGCACAATAGCACATCCCTACGGGGTAATCAATAATCATGTAGTAATTCTGAGTATATGGTAATCCTGTTATATACTAAAATGTAATTTGGATCGCCAGTGATACTATAGGTTTTTATTATATTATTTATTCCTATGATAATTATTTGGTGCTCTTAATAATTGGATTTCGTGAATTTCTGTGCACTAGTTTTCAATCGCGTTATCGTAATTACTATTTGGGTTTTCTCTGTGTTGGTTTTCAAATAATATTATATGTTCCTATGATAAATAATTGGTGGTCTAAATAACTGTACTTTGTGCAGTATTTCATTCGCGTTATCGTCTCGCGACCACCCGCTGTGTCTACCACCCCATGCATGACTAAATAAACAGGCATGTCAGCCCGATAACACTGCGCATGAAATGTTCCCCAGACTTGGAATAAACGCAAAATGCATGGAAGAATCAAATCCCGGTGTATTTTGAATTCTACAAAACATACATTTTTAAAATATTAATTTTTGTATTTTATGTTTGGCCACTCTAATAAATCTATGTAAATATGGGTACCTATATATCTGGGTAATGGTTTATTTATAACTTTAATGATATTAAATTTGTTTATACTTTGTTTTGTACATAATATTATCCTGTACATTTTATGTTGTCTTTTGTACGATGAACAATAAAAACTTGAATTTTTATGATATATAGTTTGTTTTATTTTTTTATTTTGGAACCAAAATCTTATTAAAAATGCCAAACTGTATGGTACCAAGTTGTCCAAATAACTCATGCAGAAGACCTAGTAAGGACATAAGTTATTACAGGTTACCCAAATCTCCTAAAGTAATGAAAAAGTGGTTAGATGCTTGTGGCAAGGAAGATGGTCAAATAAAAGATGGTAGGTATAATATTAAATTATTTATTTGTTAGATAATACACAACACCAATACAGCAATGCGGTAATAATATAAGGTTTGAAACAATAATACAATATATCATCAAAGAAAAAAAATATTTTACGATTTGTTATGTCTTCGCTTATTTTGTATTATAATAAAGTATAAACATTATAGCGCGGATATGTTCAAAACACTTCACTCCAAGTAAGTTACAAACAAAGTTGGGTTGTTTTAAGTATTCACCCAGTAATAAACGAAAACTTAAGCGGAATGCTGTACCAACTAAATATTTAACTCCACGCAAGGCAAGTATTTTAAAGGGGTTTAATATTATTTATTGTCATATTTATTTTATAACTATATAATATACAATATTATAGAAAACTGTACATAGTCAAGATGATGAAAGTGTTAAATGAACCTGAAGATATTATGTCAGAGATAGAATTGTCTACTATTATTGACCATGAACCTGAAGATACGTTAGAGGTAGACATTAATACTATTATATGCATAAACATGCAAATATATTCGTGTACAAATATTTATCCTTAATTTAGGTACATGTTGATTTAGAGACTAGGAAGAACAAAATTAGCAGATCTCTCATGGACAATTTTGAGTCAAATGAATCCATAAATATAATTGGTAATAGGAAAAGGTAACATCAAGATGTATTTAATGTAGATTTATGTTTGTGTTCCAAGTTCTTATATGACATTTTGTCTTTTACTGTGTTGTACACTTGTCTATATTTAATGGAATTCTTATTTATAATTCAAAACATTTATTTTAGTATTGAACAAGAACTTGAGGAAACTAAAAAATGCTTAGCTGCAGTAAAGGAGGAAAATGAAATATTAAAAATGAGTTTCAAAGATAAAGTTGTTAATTTATTTTCTCATATTTTTACACTTACGCAAATAAATTATTTCCTAAATCCAATGAATAAAATAACAAAATGGGGAATAGATGACATTACAGGAGCCATTTCTCTAAGAAGTATATCACCAAAGGCTTATAGATACTTAAGAGAAACTTTGAAGTATCCATTACCAGGTTTGTGAAATAATTCTTATACAACTGCCACTATGTCACAATTTAAAACTATTTTAGCTCTATCTACTTTGCGAACTTGGGCCCAAAAATTTCCAATTCAACCAGGAGTTTTAACAGGTGTGTTAGGTATCATGAAATCTAAAGGTAAGTAAACTAATCCAATACCTATTGGTTATTAACTTATTAATAATAAAAAGTTAAGTACCTATGTCACAACTACTTGATCATACAATAAAATATTAATTAAATTACAAGTATTTCTATGGATGAAAATGATAAACTAGTAAGTTTATCATTTGATGAAGTTTACATATCTCACGACATCTGTTATGATAAAATATCTCAGCAAGTTATTGGACCACACAAAACGGTCCAAGTAGTAATGGCCAGAGGTATTTTTAAATCATGGAAACAAGTTGTTTATTACAAATATGATACACAGATGACAAATGACATATTATTAGAGATTATCACTAACTTATATAAGATTGGATATACAGTTGTATCTGTGACAAGTGATATGGGTCCAACAAACATGGGTTTGTGGAAGTCAATGAATGTTTCTCATACAAATAGTTCATTTAATCATCCTCTAATGCCTGACAGGAGAATTTATGTTTTTGCCGACGCCCCGCATTTGTTAAAACTTATTAGAAACAATTTTCTTGACCATGGTTTCCTTCTGAAAAATAACAACGGTATGAATTACTTAAAAGTATTAAAACATTTGATTTAAGTTAATATTTTTTTTTTTACACATGTGAAAAGTATATAGGGAAATTTTTATTAGAAGAACTATTAAAAATCCAAGATAAAGGTCAAAATGATTTGAAATTTACCTTTAAAGTTAGTGATTTTCATATAAATGTTAGTGGTACACAGCGACAATAAGTTAAGACAGCAGCCCAACTTTTCTCCAGGACAGTATCAAAAGCTATGGAATATTATGGATTCAATAACAAATTCCAACTATCAAACTGGAAAGAAGTATTATACAGTAAACAAATCAATTTAAAACTATTTTAATTATATTTTAATTTTTAAAGGCTGCAGAAACTATTCTTCTGATCAATGATTGGTTTGACTTACTCAACAGCCAAAATATGGTTGGAGATAACTCTATGGCCTATGGTATGAATATTGTAGAACAAAACAGTTTATTGGATGGAATAGATACATATTTTATTCTATCAATGCGGGTACATGGAAAACAAAGCTTAATGCAGTTTCAAAAGGTATTTTAATGACAAACTTGTCCTTAAGAAGATTATTGAATGACCTGCAACAAAATTACAAAGGACGGTATATAATTACACGCCGTGTAAACCAAGATGTACTAGAGAATTTTTTTAGTTTTATAAGAGGAATGGGTGGGTCGAATGACCATCCAAATCCTTTAGACTTTAAGTATCGGTAAGTACATTAATCTGTTAATAAAAATACCTTCTTCTTCTCATTTTCTTATGCTTATAGCTTATATTGATTCACCGCTGTTCTATATTAGATTTTGAACTTCTATTCTATGTATAAATTACTAATATTTTATTTGTAAGTATTGATCTGCTATTGAGTGCTATTCATATATCTGTAAAATAAAAAAAAATATTTATTATTGCCTAATTAATTCTGATTTGATATTATGTACCTATGTTAAAAAAATTAAAATAATAATGTTGTAATCATTTTTTGCATAATAAGATTAAGATGGTATATACTTGGCAAATACTCATCATCGGTATTCACAACTAACCGCAACACAGAAGAAAGTGCTAATGAAAATAGTTTGTTGAGTTTAAGTGATATTGTTGAAGTAGATGAGTGTATACTGACGGCTGCTGTTATTGAAGATTTCAGAGTATTTGGCAAAGAAGGTTATATTAACAATTTAACAATTGATGATCAGAGCACTAAATTATTAAATTCATTTGAGT